>WURV02154755.1:0-16672 GCA_011762755.2 Epimenia babai
GTTAGCTTCTCTCGTTTAACAACGGCATATGGGCATATACGCCTATTGAAAGGGGTTATTAGTAGTCCTCTACAACAAAAAAATTCACCACCTTCAGGTCAACGCAAATAAGCCACTCATGCTGATCATAACAAATTTTCTCCAGAACGTACTTCACCGCTTCATACTTCTCCCTCAGAGTACAGGGGGTACAGGGGCAAATTACCATTGTAAAGCAGAACACGTTTTAACGATCGCTTGCTACTGTCAATGAACAGTCTGCAATCTTTGCATTCTTACTCTGGTACTCGCAGCTTTTGCAGAATCTGGGCAATATCTGTGCAGTAGCCTACACCAAGTCCTTCTCTTCGAAAAAAATGAAGGATGTCTCTATGTCCGTTGCGGTAAAAGGTGAGGAGAGAGGAGATTCTTTTAGTTCAATCTGGATGCCAATAGCATTGCAGAGGACTTTTCCAAGCTGAAATCGCGAACTAGATTACAGAGCTCTAGCGAAAAGGATGCGGAGCATCATCATTACTTACCACTTCTTCATCTTCTGGAACACTCCAGGAATTTTCATCACCTAAGTCGGCATGTTACACAACACAGCTACTGGAATTAAATTACGTTGAGCTACAGGGCGACTTGCTGATGTAAGATATGGATACTTGAGGCTGCTTCGGTTCTTTCTGCGGATGCCAGTCACATCAATATTGCAGAAGTAGCAGTCAGTGACATGATTTGTAGGCTCTTTCCTAACCATTGGAATTCTAAACTTCAGACAACTCTTCCTGACTTTGGTCCACTGACGCAAATACCCGGTACGTGACTTGCATACCATGGGTGGCGCCCAAGCTTTAATACCAAAATAAGAAACTTTATGAACTAGTGACTTTATTCCTGTTAGGTACAATGGTGTTTTCGCCGCAGATGTAGCAGAATACATGCGGCTTATTTTTGCAGGATTTTCTAGTCGAAGCCATTTCATTTACATGTTATATAAAAAAAACTATTAACCATAAGTTGCCACATGCAAAATCTTTACAAATTCTTCATTGCAGGTGATATAAAAAAATTCGCATCATATATACACTAAAATATATGTATAATACATTATGAATACAAATGTAATTGATTTTCTTGAGAGCTTCGGTCTTGTTTACCAGTAAAGAGCACATTATGTTGACCACTCAAGGCTATAGTAAGCCAAGCCCATACACGAGTACCAACATTTTGCTGTACATTAATTAGGCCAGTTTGTGAATTTGACTTGGACTGTTCACTGTGTTTCTAACATTGGAAGTAGTGTTTGTTCTATCTACCGGAATGCCTCCAAGACAAATTTGTCGTCATTGAGAGTCGCAGTATCTGAATGGAGGGGATAGGCATGATCGAGGCTGGCATGTCCCAGCGACATGTGGCTCGGGAGTTGGCTGTGTCACCAAGTGTCATCTGCCGTGCGTGGAATCGCTATCAGATTACTGGTACAGCCCAGAAACGACATGGTACATGACGCCATAGAGTAAGAACCAGTGCACATGACCGATACATAACCCTTTCCACTGTCAGATACCGTACTTCCACGACTAAAACCTTGCAGAGAAACCTGAGAAAGCATCAGGAGTTCATGTATCCAGCCAAACCATCAGTAATAGGCTCCGTGAATTAGGATTGAGGGCTCGCCGACCAGCTATACGCATCACACTCACTCAACAGCACAGACAACATCGATATAACGTATTGAGAAAATGTGACCTGGATCCGAGCCCAGCGAAGTACGTTACTCTTCACAGATGAGTCTAGGTTCTGTGTAGACTTCACTGATGGTGGTGTTCGGGTGTGGAGAAGGACGAATGAGCGATATTCCGATGCTACAGTTTTTGAACATAACCGATATGGCGGCGGCTCTATCATGGGCTGGGGTTGCATCACTACCACGCTTCGTACAGACCTCTATGCCCTTGAAAGCGGCACGCTCACTGATGTCAGATACCGCGATGAAATCCTTGACGTGTTTGTGAGGCCATTGGCTGATGATATTGGTCCAGACTGTTCTGATGATGAATGATAATCCCGTCCTCATCGTGCCATCATCGTGAATGAGTACTTTACTCATTGAGCATGTATGGGGCATGTTGCAGGCCGCCATCTCTGCCGGCAATGATCAACCTGGCACGCTGCAACAGTTCAGGGATGCGCTATTGGACTAATGGACCAATATCCCACAACAGAACCTGCGCCATATAGTCAGAAGCATGCGCAGACGATATCAAGCTGTAATTGACAGTAGAAGAGATAACACACGCCACTAATCCATGTTTAGTAAAAAACACTTTTTTCTGAAATCTCTAGAATTTTTTATTTAAAACAACATTAATTTTGAAAATTTGTTTTTGGTCTGAATCGATACGCATACTGATGAAAGAGTTAGTACCATCCGTTTATTATAGAAAATTATCACAAATTAAGAGATATATGGATGTATTGATGTATAAAGATATATATGGGTGATCTTCAAGAAGTTTTGAGTAGTATATGTCGTGAAGATGCCCGTATATGTAAACAAAAATGTCGAAAAAATGTAGCCTAGTTTAGAAAGTTGACCTAATTGAACACAATCCATGTGATTTTTGGTTTCAGCACATCAACATCATCCTGATTCAGCTAAAAATGAAAGAAAATTGTGTTGATCAGTGTAATGATCAGTGAATACCGATGACGATGATAATGATGTGGCGTCTGCTTGCAGGATCGGGTGGATGTTTTATTTATTCTGTAACTCAATAGGAGGAATGTGTATGTATTCGTATACGTACTTCAGGTTGTAACCCTTATGTCTATATACATACTGTATATATCTGTAGGACCGATAATGATTAATGATTGATGATTGATTGATGATTCTTGATTTATGATTGATGACTTATTAATGGCGTTTAATGGTGATTGGTGGTGGTGATTGATTGGCGGTGATTGGTTGGTATTGATTGATTGGTGGTGATTGATGGTGGTGATTGGTCGTGGTGACTGGTGGTCGTGTTTGGTGGTGATTGATTGGCGGTGATTGGTCGTGGTGACAGGTGGTAGTGTTTGGTGGTGATTGATTGGTGGTGATTTATGGTGGTTATTGGTGGTGTTGATTAATGGTGGTGATTCATTATAGTGATTCATATTGGTGATTTATAATGATTCATAGTGATTCATAATAACTTGGTGGTGGTGCATTGGTGGTGATTGATGGTGGTGATTGGTCGTGGTGACTGGTGGTAGTGTTTTGTGGTGATTTATGGTGGTTATTGGTGGTGGTGATTGATGGTGGTGATTCATAATGATGCATGGTGATTCATGATTAATGAATTAAAATTGACGATTATTGGTTGATGGTCGACGCCAGAAGGTCGAAGGTGGAGGGTGGACGGTCGACGATCGACGATTAACGGACAATGGCAATGACAATAATAATACCGGTGACGACGACGGCATCACCATCATTATAATGATAATAATTATTATTACCGTTAGTACCATTGTTAGAATTATCACCACCATCATTATCATTATTAGGATAATTATCATCATTGTTATCATTATGATTGTCATTGTAATTATTGTTATTACCGTTATCGTTATTATTATTACTCCATGTTTTAAAAATTGAACAGTCACAGGAGACCGGATACGCCACCATTATCGAATCTAGACCCCAACTCTTGGGTGAAAGCTAAATGCGTACATCTAAATGTACCCATTACCATTAGAGTCTACACTAGATAGTCAGACACTGTCTGTTCTCGTTAAATGTATCGGAGGAACGAGGGTGTCGGAGTACCAACGCACTGTTATAAACGAAGAAATAACTTAAATAACCATGAATATCGTGGTGTGTATTTACACACTATTTTACATTTCACAGAAGAATTCCAGCTTTAAGTATTTTTACTACTTTTTTTATTCTTGTTTGGATGCATTCGACCGTGTTTCCTATTGGAGCGTTTTCTGCGCAGCGATGAGGTGACAGTGAGTTGCCAATGGAAACACGCCATGACGAATATTTCACGGGATGAAACGTCTGATGACGGCGATATCTGGTGGACGTGCACTGAAATGGGTCATAGATTAATAGATTTAATAAATTATAGATGTAATTACAATTCACACAGGCTATACGTAAAAGTTGATTAAAGATATAGTAACACGAGCGTTGTTCCACTAATGGTATTTTCTATTTTTTATTACTATTAGAAATTCAATAGCGATGACCTATAGTGCCAGTCTTTAACGATAGTCATTTTGATACTGTTATCGATCAAAGTACAAACTGTCTATCTACAAAAATCCTATAACGATATAGGCCATCTCCGTATAGAGCTATTAGATTTCGACAATCATTTAAAATATAAATATTATTTTCTTGATGGTTAGAAACGACATACTTCACTTAGACATGATGAAGGTTTAATATTAATAGCATACATGATTTTTATAAGCTTGGCCCGAATGACGGCTGCTATAATTTATATATACAGAGCGTAAAAAATGCATTTTTCCGACGACCTACTACACAATCAAAATGGAACAAATTCACGATATGGGTATCACTACAGAAGCCTGCTATTTCTCTTTCAAATAAGCCATGAAAAATTTAAATCAATTAACATTTGTCACAGATATGGATATTTTCCCGAGACAGTCAAAATGCCATCAAGAACAAGTTTGATGTTTCTTGGAGAAAAATTATGCAGGCTCTTTTGTGCCACCGACATGTTTGTGTGTTAGAAGGGTGTGACGACTTAAGGCCTCCACTTTCTCAGTCAGCCTTATCGCTCTGAACCATGACGTGGATTGGCCACCTAGCTCCCATGACCTTACCCCGTGTGACTTTAACCTCTGGGAATTCCTGAAGTCCTTGCTCAACACGACTCCCCCGGCTGACATGCAAACATTGAGAGACTGAATAACTGCCGAGGTCGACAGCCTGAGATTGACTCCTGGGGTCGTTCGCAGGGCCGTAGGTGAAATTGCGAGGAGGGCCCACTTGTGCGTGGAGAGGAGGGCCACGTAGAAGGAGTGCTGCCTTAATTCGTCACACCCTCTTAAACACAAACGTGTTGGTGGCACAAAAGAGCCTACATAATATTTGTTTTGATTTATTTCTCCCCCCCCCAAAAAAAAAAAAAACATTAAACTTGGTCCCGATGGCATTTTGACTCTCTCAGGAAAATATCCTTATCTGTGACAAATGTTGAGTTTAATTTTTCATAGCTTTTTTGAAAGAGAAATAGCAGGCTTTTCTAATGATACTCATATCATGTACATATCGCTACATTTTGAGTTTGTAGAAAGTTGTCAAAAATGCATTTTTTTGGGGGGGGGGGATGCTCGGTATATGACATATCCTGTTTATACTGGACAAGAGCGACTAACGCCGCAGCGCTGCGTACGAAACCTGAGTTTACGTCATGGCTCGGTATCGGTTCTACGATTTTATACGCGAGCGCGATTTAATATATAATTATGCGGCGTGTAGTAATTAAAATAAGAGCTTTTCCTGCGCGTTGGAATCAGCACATGATAGAGACAGATAGGTTGGTAGTGGGTAAGTGGGTAGACGAGTAGATAGGCAGCCGGGCAGACAGGTAAATAAGTAGATAGGCAGACAGACGGACGGATGGCTAGATAGGTAGGTAGAGGGGTGGGTAGATGGGTAGGTAGAAGAGCAGATAGATAGGTAGTTAATTAGGTAGATTGATCGTGGGTTGGAGCGATGGGATATAGTCAGGCTGAACTTCAATTTGATTAAACATCTTCTTAACGGATAACAAGACCTTCTAACCTGTCCACACGTAACCGCCCGATCACCCACTTCCTGAATGCTGATTCCCCCCTCCGAGAAGTACCGGGCAGCATGCGGTTTGCAAGTAGCCTCAACTCTCATGTGGCGATGGAGTTTGATGTAGGTACTCTGATGCATTGTTCCGTCTACTAAGATGAGAGTCTGTATCCGTTTTGCCAGCAACAAGTTTAACATTACCGGCCCGTTAACGGGTAGTTCTGACCGCCTACATTCTCGCATATTGAGAAACGGCGTATAATCCTACATAAGGATTTTGTAGATTTCTATTTGAGAACAAAGTCTACAGTCTTCACAGATCTCCAGTATGTATTCAATAGAAATACAGACCTTTGCTATGTAATAAACCTTCATATTTCTTATCAACATATCTAAACAGGTGATATAGAGGTAGCCTATATTACATAGTCATGACAGCGACCAAGTTTTAATAACTTGGTTACGCGTCTAATATAGATATTTCTGGGATATCAATCAGTACTTTGTAATCTTTTCACTAATCATAAAAATTAACATTTATATTCAATGAAACTCAACACATTAAGAAAATATTAAAAACGCATTATGCTGATGCGAAACCTCTCCCTCTCTCACGACTGTCGGGGAGTAAAATAATACCAAGGAGAACGAAAAACAATCCCATGTCATGTTACAATGGATGATAATCGAAAGGTTTTATTGCATCATTGTATTGTTTAACTCCTAGAATAACATTGCTATTAATGTGTATAGTTTTATGACAATGTATATACTCTATGTGTATACTTAATTATTAGAATCTATCAAAAAAAAATCCTAAACCTCTACTCGCGCAGACTGCATAGGCACAGGCGTATGTGATTGATTAATAAATTATGATTAATGATTTTGTCACCTCTACCAAAAATTACGCATCAAGGCCTTATTTATTAACTGCATTTGCGCCTTCCACTCATTCCCCGATTGGTTAGTGTAGTGAGGTTTTGATGACACGAACTAAACCGCTTCGTAAGACTAACTTACGCGTGCTTTCTACCAAGTGTGGGCTGCGCCACACGCAGTGCAGTAGCGCGTTATTGGAGAAGCACGTAACGAGCGGCCACACCTGGCGGCGTCACGTTGAGATGGTCCACATGTTCCATGTTCACTACCGAACACACGCTGCCCTTTTGAGACAGAGGACGCGACGGTAGGTTTTCCAAATCAGACAGAGATCCGCTGCCCGACTCTGTCAAAGGTTCGCAATAAGTTACAACTGGAACGACTTCCTCAGTCGCAGTCAGCTCCTCGCCACGATGTTTCCAGGCTTGTTGTTTGGTGTGAGGCATTGTTCTGGAAGTTATCGATGTGTTAGGTTTCTCAGTTGGCGGTAGCATCAGCGTATCGGGTGAAAATTTTATGTCTCTAGCTGTAAAGGTCACCTTTTCTTCGACTATTTGCGCTATTTCCCCCTCGCCTATTTCCCGCTCTTTTGATCGCTCTTTTCTTTCCTTTTCCTTTTGTTTCGCCGTCTTATCTTTCGCAGCACGACGGATAGAACGCCTCGACAAAGTACGAATTAATGAAAATCCAGACTTGCCTTTCCTTTCATCAACGAGCAGACTTACTTTGGTAGGTGTGCTTGATACGGACGACCGCGATAAAAATATCGATGGGATGTTTGGTACTGATTTGGCAGGTTGTGTCGGTGACTCGCTTTGTATTGGACCCCCGACAGATTCTGCAGGTATACTAACATGCGTTTCGTTTGATGGTGTAGTCACTGGCGACACTATCGTCTCCATTGAGTTTAGTGCCGGCAATTGGTATGATTTTATCGATCCAGCATCACTCCCAACATCTGTTAATTGTCGCGGTGATTCGACAAAGGGCGTTGCGGTGATTGTTAAGCGACTAAGAGCAGCCTCAATCGACTCAATTTTTTCAAACATCGTCTGCTTTTGCTCTATCAAAAAACCTACTTCTGCGTTGAGATCGCGCGATGCGGAGCGGTATTCGGCTACCTGTACAACATTCCAAATCATACAGGAATATTGAAATAATATTGATGTTCACGATTTTCACAGAGCATTTTAGATTCAAATAGATCTTGAAATGATTAAAAATGCGAACGAACGAATCGAGTTTATTCGGTTGTATTCGCCAATTTCGCATATCGAGGGAGAGCGCCATTATCTGTTTGGTGCGTCAATAACTAAGTAAAGTAATTATTATAAATAAATATTAGTTAATTCTTTCAATACCAAATTGCTGTAAATACACCTCCATATTACTATGCTTCATCATTTATTGCAGCATATATTTGCAGTGTATTTGTAGCTAGGCACAAATCATCCATATACCAATCCCTAAAGTGTTTCCGTGCATTTCTATCATGTTTCTGCAGCACTATGGCTACCCTTATTATCGTTACACAATCATAAATAATTATTACAAAAAGCTAAATTCTCGCTAATAAACCGCTAATTAACAATGTATGGTCGCAGAATATTGCCGAGAAACCACATACCATGCGTTGTAACGTATGTTTATACACGGTATGCTCCAGACACTCGACGGCTCCTGATATTTTAGCTTTTTCTTCTTCGGAATTATGACCCTGGTTAGGCATACACATACTGCACACATCTGAAATATGATATGAGTAGCCGCATTGGTCTTGTAAAGTAAGAGGAAATGCATGGGTAACACCTTTTGACACTAATTGAATTTATTCATAAACAAGCTTTCTCATATATGTAATATGCTTCTTCAGGCTTATCGAATGAAATTGATCAACATTGGAAGCATAATGAATGTCCAGACAAAACCGAGTCACACGGGATTGTGGAGATAACATGAAGAGATAAACCATGAAAGGAAAACATAGAGGAAATTATTACATGATCACTAAATGCAACGTGTTGTTAAAGTGTGATAGGTAGAGAGAACCGGTCCTACTGAGCATGAATAGAAGAATGATTGGTTGTAATCAATCAAAAAATAGGTGGGTAGTAAACTGGGCAGGTTGTGTAAGGAACATATGAACGACTGTGGATGAATGGAGAGGTAAAAAAGTGCACAGCAGTATGTATATAAATAGGGAATGTATGAATATGTATACACAATCAGCCTATAGAGATAATAAGTGATGATACAAATAATGAAATACATGTGTAAATATAATATCCAGTTTTAGGTGAAAATAGTGGTGATGTGGTGCTATATACTAGTTGAAATGAATGAGTGAGAAGAAAAGAGAAAATGATTAGAAGAGGTAATGTGCCATAAAACCTAAGCATCTATTTAGTCCTTTGTTAATACAGTCGAAGTGGGCGATGATTTTTTACTCATCGACTTGTCTGTTGAGTCTCTTCTTGTCTGTGGATTGTCTAAGCACTGCTATAGAGAGGTCTTGTAAGGAGTGTTGGGGAAGGTTGAAGTGCTCGCCAACAGGTTTCTGTTCTTGGTTGTTCCATATATCTGACTTGTTGCCGTTTATGCGTTTGCGCACGTTTGCGTCTGACCAGTTTCGCCGATGTATAGAGTCTGGGGCATTTATTGAATGTTATGGCGTAAGTGATGTTGGATAATGAGTATGGGCCTATGGATTTCAATAGTGGCGTTGTTTGTTCCAGAAATAGTTTGACGAGGGTCTATGTGGCAGCAGAGCGGACATCTAGGTTTGTTGCAGGGAAGCGTCCAGCGAGTGTAGGTTGTGTTGGGTAGCTAGTTGTCACGAGTAATTGTTTGAGGTTTGGGGGCTGTCGGTACGATATTTTTGGCTTTTCTTGGAAGATGTGTTTCCGAGAGGTATCATAGCTTATAAGGGGATGTAAATCATTGATAATCCTCTGTAAAGGTTGAAGATCTGAGTTGTAAGTCATGACCAGCGGTATGCGTTGAGTAGGTGGTCGTGGTCTGCAAGTGAGCAGATCCGTTCTGAACAATCGTTTGGCGCGGTCAATTTGACGATCAACGATTGATAGTTTGTAGGCGAGGTCAATAAATGCTTACCTTAAATGATTGAGGTGTTTATCACGGTCAGAGGTGTTGGAGCATATTCTGTTGTAACGAAGTGCTTGACTATACATTATGGAACGGGTTATTTGCTTAGAATGGAAACTGGTGGCTTGTAGAAAGCTGTAGCTATCAGTAGGTTTCCGGTATAGCGATGTCGAGATTAGGTTATTTAGGCGTATAGTCGTATCAAGGAAATGTTTTCCTGTGGTGGATTTTTCCATTGTTAGGTTGATAGTGTGGTGGAAGTTGGTGAATGCGTGGTGGAAGTCATACACGTTGCTGTGCACTTGTTTCACCGCCCCATTCATCCACAGTGGCATATGTGTTCCTTACACACCCGGCCAAGTTTACTACCCACCTTTTGTTGTTTTTATTGACTAGAGCCAATCATTATTCCATTTATGTCCAGGAGGACCCGGTTCTCTCTACGTATCACACTATAACAACACGCTACATTTAGTGACCATATAACTTTCTTTTATGCTTTCCCTTTATGGTTCATCTCTTCATGTTATCTCAACATTCCAGTGTGACTCTTTTTGTCTGGAAATTTAGTATAAATTTCTTGCATTCCCATTTTGATCATTTTCTTTCGATTAGCCTGAAGAAGCATATTACATATATGCGCAAGCTTGTTTACGAATAAATTCAATTAGTCTCAAAAGGCGTTACTCGTGCATTTTCTCTTCAATTTGGAATACACACTTACATATTGCACATATCAACTATCCTTCAAAAAACTATTTGCGTATTAATGACATTAATGAAACCATTGAGTATTTTGGAAAATATCAACAAGATCTTTTGAAACATTGCCTATTTCAACGAGCTTTATTGAAATAAAAAATCTCGTATTTTGGTCATTTTAATCTCGAATTTGATGGGCGTATTGGTTAAATCAGTTAATCAGAAGATTATGCATTCTTGGTCTTGTCAGTATTCGACATGTTGCATTTCCAATGCAACATCGCCTAAAATATTGTTAGCCAATGGTGTTCTTGTTCATGGTTATGTAATGACTAATTCTTTCTGACGTTGCTGTCTCTTGACTGCCCTCTGGTTTGTCGCCATGGAACTTAGCCTACCTACCCGCTACCTCGTCATCTCATTGTAAATTATCAACTCTCGGAGATTTGGGATGGTTTGCGATATAGCCCCCCCCCCCCGGACAAGAAATGAGCTTTTACATTTTTATCACATATTGCGAAAATAATTTTGAAAATGGATTATCCATCACACACCATAGCATCATTATGAACAGTGTTTTTTATGATAGCATATAATATTTCCATATATGGACTTGCTTCAGACCAATATGTACCAAAACTAATATTGCAAGATTTTTACATTCATGCAATGTACTCAACTTGTAATGTTAAAAGGGTCTGATCCTACATGAAACAGGTCTTGTTATTGCAAATGTCATGAAGGCTTGCGTATTTAAAATTCAGCACATGGCACAATTTCACACTGTTACTCATTTTGAAGCATTGTATTGCTACTAGTTTAGCATTACGTCTTTCAAGAGTGCCAAAATTCATGTTTTTTGCCTTAGTAAACAGCCGCATTGAATAAGTCGTGCTCAGGTGATAAGAGACAGGAAGCGATATTCCAGCAAGACAAATGCGCTTGCTCACACAGCGAAATCCACAAATTAATGGTTTGACCGGTAGGGATTTTCAGTTATGTTTTGGGCTGGCCAATCACCCGATCTGAACACGGAACATTTCGAGTATACTGTATGGTGAGTTGGCCGGGACCAGTTTAATAGTCCGGATGAGCTCTGGCAAACTGAAACATGATTATAACAGGATTTCTCAGTGCAAACGTATGACAGCATGACCAGGAGAAACGCGTGTTGGAAGAAAAGCAAAGAAAAGGCCATTCCACAGTGAGGAAATGAACACTACAGTATGTTTCAACAAGATAATTTGATGTACCGATTAAACTTATGAAATAACATTCAAAATTGTATGAAAATGCAAACCTCATTTGTTACTCGGAGTGTTTGCAGGCTCACAAGCTATCACTTAACGTTTAAAACCTATTAGGCCCACTGTCTATCCAGACTCGCTGGTTTTTGACTATTGTTTTTCAACTATGATCACTTTCTTTATTTTATGATTCAAAATGGGCCCTGTTAACTCTTGTGATTTTTAAGAAAAAACGATGTCGACGCTGACGTCTATATGGCGACAATACTGTAATTCTGTCAAAACCGCTGGAGCAACTACAGTATTTTATTTTCAAACGACTCCGATGACCGCACATGGCATTTCGAACCAATATATCCGAATTTGAAGTTGAAAAGGCTCCCAGACCCATAAGGGCAGATTGAGATTTGCACGAAGTTGCCGGAAAAAGCATCATGTCGTATACTGGCGAGGGCGGGTATCCATCCGGGGTCTTTGGAACGTTAATTTCATGTGTTTGCTCTAGGCTCTGATTTGATATCGTCTTTCCAAATATAGCAATCTTTACATAGAAAAAAACAATATCTGCATACAGTGATAGGCAATAAATAACATCCGCGTTGATGTGTCAAGTTGTACAAATCCTAAGGAACGTCTAAGTAAAATTGGGCAATTTACCATCGTGACAGAAGAATTTAAAAAAGAGATAAAAAGTTTTTTGTTTAACTTCCGTAGATAATGATAATATTTTCAGCAATAAACGCTTAACGTCGATAACTAATAATTAGATGTTTGTTACAGCTACTAATGCAATAATTTACGTCGTCACCGACATGGTCATTATGATAAAAATATATTTAAAAAATTTATTATCGCCCAAGATAATATTTCAAATATTTGTGCGTGAGACTTCTCGTCGGCATTTAAACTACGGCTCTTAGACCAAGGCCCCAAGAAATAGTTCAGGAACAAGTGAATATTGACAATATTTACGAAATTGTGTCTAGTCTGTGCTATCTATCAGCATCCACATAACATTTAATATTCCCGAAAAGTATTGGATAGCTTTACCAGCCTGCGTATGTGGGTGGAGCGCTGGATGGAAGTTGGAATTATCTCAAGGGTTAGGTGAGTGTAGAGTGGATATTTTAGGATGAGTAATACATTATTATTATGACGTGCAGCAGATTTAGTCGTTTTAGCAAACATTATTAAAGAAAATACTTTTTACATGTTTAATTTTAGAGAGTTGGTATTAATGATTTGTTCATTAAAATACGAGTGCCAAATTGAATATAAGAAGATATTATTATCGATATAATTATTATATTGCATTTTATCCCGGAAAGAAATATTTGCTTGTTAATATGTAATGTTGGTGTATCACATTTTCCGTTCTGTTAATTGTGCTCATATGCGTAAATCTCAACCCCGTTTTGATTGTCTAATTATAGTGTAGCCTATTCTGGTTGGAGTGATGGTATGATATGTATTTTATGCTTTCATATTATTGTTACGTCATTCACGCAATCTTTGTGGCATTTTATCATTGTTGGCAGCCTGCTCCGGTGACGCCATCTTTGTAGGCTATTAGTTAAAATTAATGTACTGTATATTGATATTTTTGTATACCTAATAAATAAATGATCATGATGATGATGTTAATATGTAATAGAGCAATTTTTGAAAAGCGTATTTTGACTTAATGATTAACATTTAGCTCGTTAATTTTATTTAATTATTACGATTTTTATCCATTATAACAGTTTCTGCTATTGCTATTTGTCATATTAGGTGTGGGAAGAACCTTGTCGCAAAGACTTCAGCTGCACGATTTTATTCCTGTTCAGCATCTCGATCTCTTCCATATATTGCGACACTATGATGTTTGTCTTGCGGAGATCGGACTTAATCTCTTCCTAAAAAATAGGGAGGAATTACACGATAATATCAACAGAGCTTGAAAAATGTTAAGCAACTAAATAACATTCCAAAGATATCGCGGAAACGGAATAAGGTTTTCAGTTTAACTTACTTTTAGTAAACATTTTTAATCATCATTTATAATTAATTGGCGGTAGCATGGTGTGAAAATTCTTTTTAACATCTATTAATAAAAACGTCACATCAAATTATATACTTGCTTTCCACAAAACACAGTTTCCATATAACCGAGTTCAGCCGTTCAACACGGCGTTCACCCAATTAAGAGGTAAGCACTGTTTACTACCCATACAAACATAAAAAAGCCAAAAGTTGAAAACCTTTTAAACAACATTCACACTAAATTCTCTGAAACGCATGCCAAAATTTTATCAAAAGATGACATTGCAATTTCACGAAATTCCTATTGGTAAATTTTAAGTTAGGGTTTTGTGGGTTAGTTTCACCCCATTTGCGGTTGCATCGGGTGAACAACAATACTGGCATGTAAAAACTGTAGCCATAACACAAAGCAAACCTCCTTGCAAGATACCTGTTGAATTTCATTCCGTAGATTAAAAGGAAAACAGCATTAACGAACTTATATGATCTACAGAAAGTAGTATTGATTTTTTGGACTTATTCAAAAATTACGTAGTGCGTGGTTGATAAACGCTATTTAAAGCTTTTGGGTCTCTTACTGGTGAGGGGACACTCATGATACTATATATAGGCTTTATAAAAGCTCACGCACTTACAGCTCTACCTACTATATAAGGCTTACAGATTAGCCTTTAACCATCGGAAGTATCTTGTCTAGCTGATTCGCAATTAATTCACTCTGTATGGCAGTACTATCACCCTGAATGATTGCATCCGTGTTATAAACACCGTTACCGAACAAATAGTGCGTTCCGGTCCTGATCCTACGATAATCTTAGGTATATGATGAGTAATACTGAAACTGTTCTATCACTTCGCTCGCGACACTTAAAGCAGCTGCGGCAGCTGCTCTTGCAGTAACTCCAGAACAACCCATCGCTGCAATAATTCTTACGTTAGATACTACATTCGCTGCAATGAGTTTAGCTAGAAGTAAAAGATCTCCACTTGGTGTCTTATGTTTATTCATCCCCACCTCCTCTGTCTGTTTCAAATTCTGTTGAATTGGGCATATGCGGCGTTTTCTATAGCTATATATTATTTATTGCATTTTTTATTGTAGTGTTAAGTATTTCTTTTAAACATTTATTTTCTCTCTCTACGGCGTCGTTAAGTAGTAAAATGGAAGCAACATCATCGGCAACATCTTCGTTGTCCATTACAACTTCATTGCCCATAACAACTTCGTCGTCCATTATTAAAATATTATTAGTAGACAAAAAATATTCAATTATCTACGGCCAACTGACTATGAAAGGGCGAGGTTATTTCTCATCGAATCTATCTTTATTTCATGTCAATCCGCGAATACAAAATTATAACCGATAAAGACGATACATATATCGAGGTCCTTAGAACCTCCAGCGTCTTCGGCAGTTCCGACATTAAAGGAAAGCTCGTCTTTATTACCTACTATTACCCCTCGTCCACCGTGGTGAACAGGTACTGAAGAAACAGAAGCGGGTAACGCGTTCTCTACATCTGTGAAACCGTTGGTTAGTCTAAAGTGTTTATTGGTAGCTGAATAAAACGTCATCATCTCATAGTTCCTAGCCCTGTTTCGTTCTCCTATTTTAATAGTAATTGGACCTAGTTCTATAAGCTATTGCTTATTATCAACTCTAAAGAAAAGAGCCAAAGCCATATAATCTTTTCTTTTCTTTGTGCAAAATAACGCTCACCTCGGAATTAGCAAAAGCAGAAACCTTGTGGAATTCTCATTCAGTTCTTACAATTCTTTGACGAGTTCTACTAATATAATAATGAGCTCCATCTTGGCCGTTATTGTTATGCCGAATAATCAATCTAGGTTATGTCATCGTAATACCATCGTGTTTCATTATTTTAAAGGTAATACGGATTTGGGGGTTAATAGCACACGGGTTTTCGTATTTTTCAAACAAGAGAGGAGAGAAGATAGAAACCAATAGCGCTTTCTTAGTCTTAGCTGCGAGTGTGTACCTTTTGATCGACTTTTAAGTAGAAAATCAGTCTCTTGACTTTATATTAATTTTGTCTTTTACGTATACAGTATTTATTGAGTCACCACCGTATTTACTAGTCCACGACGATATTAAATCATCTAAGGAAACTTTCTTCTGAACAGCACCTACTTTTAGTTCAAAATCTAAAGCAATTGATCCTATTTTACTAATACTTATTGAATATTAAAGATCGTTCTCTCTCTGCGGTTGTATAGTTAGTGCTATGTGATTGAGGTAGTACAGTGATCATCTTTATGAAAATTAGTATAATACGAAGATCATCTCAAATTCCATCTGGATATGGTGTAAAGTTATTGTGATTCATTATTATATTCTTAAAAATATTTAGAAAATTAAATTATTCTCACTTAGGACGACGATAGCGCAAACTCACGGGTAAAATCAATTTCACTATCTGTTTTTCCATCTGAAGAAAGGTATAATTTAATAACGCAATTAACTTTATAACGAAACTTTTAATTTAACTTCTATCAAACGCTGGGTTCCAATGTATATGTTCCCTTGGCGTACAGCGAAAAAAAAGGAGGGTAATTTTTATATTATTCTTTTCATTGACTAGTCTGCTTCTATATTACCTCCAGCTATAAAGCACGTTACAATATATGAAAATTTAGTCTAATTCGGACTTGATGTTATCATTTGCCCAAATGACGACGACGACGACGACGGCGGCGGCGGCGGCGGCGGCGGCGACGACGACGACGACGATAATAATAATAATGATAATGATAATAATGATAATAATAATGATAATGATAATAATGATAATAATAAGAGTAGTAATAATAATAATAATAATAATAATAATAATGATGATGATGATGATGATGATGATGATGATGATGATGATGATGATG
>WURV02154766.1:0-16672 GCA_011762755.2 Epimenia babai
GTCTACATAAAAGAGTCATTACCTGAAAAGAGAATGCAACAGAAAGACGTCTGAAGGTACGTATCAGTATATTTTTACTGTCCAAAATTTTTTTATTTTTATTGACCCGCCTATAAGACGAGGGGTAGACTTTAAGGATTGAAATTTTGTCTTATAGGCGAGTATATAGGGTATATAGTCAATGAAGCGTTACTTTTACGTTTTGTGTTTCACAATTGTGCTGTTCATTTACCTTCGTCTTATTTATTAACTAACCGATTTCTCATGAATTTTTGTCACAGTTTCTGTTAGAGTAATATATACTTACCATTTCCTGGCTTTCTTAACACACTCAGTACGAAATCACAGCCGTACCCGGAGATGTGTGGGTCAGGAAAAATATAACACCAGAAAGTTTTTAAAACCTTTATGGCTTTGAGTCGGCCACTAAATAACCCAGTCATCAAAAACAAATGTAATTGTGCCCTTAGTATCTGTAATAAATTACAGATTACAGATTATCACTCCTGATTACATTTTCTGCAGTTAGACTTCTTCCTTCGCGTTACTCCCCGATCTTTTGTGCCAATTGGGAAAATCCCGTACGGCCAACATTCAATTGTTCCGTGGTATATAACGGATATATTTCTTGTGATTCAGAGATATACCTTAGATAGACATCGACCCTCATTTGTATCAATTATACACTCGTGTATTGTGAGAATATACAAAGGTACTTGTATACGTTTTATTTTAATTAGAGAAAATGTTGCTTTTTCCAATTACACCAATATATATTCAGCTGTCTATAAAATATGTATTGGCATGTCTCTTTTTCTGTCGATGATTAATTTATTAATTTGAATATAATGCGCAAGGATAACTGAAGATAATGATCCTCAAGAATTAGTTATTCATTTATATTTTTTCATCCCGTTTTAATGGCAATCAAATTGATGAACTAAGCCACACCACGCAAAAATATCTTCATCTCTATTTAATTCTCTAATTTTTTTGAAAGTTGATTTTTCATTGACTTACCTATTGCTGACTTTAGTAACATTATCAACAAAACTATTAACAGTATCAATTGCAGATTAAAAATACTATGCAGTTGTAGCGTGGTGGCAAATTCGACATAATCGCTACAACAATTGTATCAGAGATGCATCTGTTGTTACTTCGCATGCCTGGTTGTGATTTCACATGCCTGGTTGTGATTTCGCATCGCATCCCTGCTTGTGATTTCAGCCATAGAAAAAGCAGAGAGCTGGATAGCTACGCAACTGTCAGGTTACGCCAGTAAGAAAGACAAGCCGTCTTCACTATCCACCGTCACGGCTTCAGACAGCACGGAGGAGAGTAGCGATGCAAAATCGACGACAGCTGGCGTTAGCACACGTAGCTCTCTGCGAACTTGCGTTGACAGCAAATGCGATGATGCGGACGTTGGTGTGGTGAATAACGAGAACTCTGATACACCGCGTGGAGAGAATGGTACCGAGGTCGATGCAGTGGAGTCAGAAAGCGGCGCGGAGACTGGCAGGCTGAAGATGGATGCCCTGGATGGGGACGGGGTTGGTGATGATTCCTCAGGCTGCCCGGAACTTACCGAGAGCACATCCGAATCAGGTCAGGATCAATCGAAGGTTTTCGGCGGGAGAGGCATCGCGGATGGGACGACGACATCCGTCAGCGATGGAGTCCGTGACGATGTTGAGGAGGTGGTTAACGATGACTCGAAAGCGAGTCGAGTCGCGGCGTCCGAAGAAGAATCAGTCGACGTTGAGGGGTTACCAGCTACCGGAACGACATCGGCGACCGAACCAACGCTTGTTGCTCCATTCACCAGCGTCGCTGCCGCCATCGGTACCGGGAAGTTAGAGTCGTCGGATCGCGAACGCATGAAACGACAGATCGTCGATGCGCTGTCGGCTCACCAGACGCGGTTCAAGTCGCGGCTCGCTATCTCGCTGGCGTCGTCCCTCACGAAACACCAGGCGGATTCCGCGACCGATTCGTCGCCGTCGACACAAACGGACGCGTCTGTTCACGGGGCGTCGCGCGCCTCGCAGACGTTGACCGAACAGCAGACGCCGAGCGGTCAAACGCTCAAAGAAATGCTCTCCTCGCTGCCCGGATTCAGTTTGAAGGTCAGTTTCGACAGGATTATCTTTATCTTTTATTTTTATCGTTGCTAAACATTTGGTGAAGACAGTATGTGTTACAATAGACTGGGACGACCCATTGGCTGGGCTGTTATTGGTCCTTGACGAACCTAACCTGTGCTTCACATGACCAATCAATTACCCTCAGTTATATGAGTGGGAAACCACCGTAGGAAAACCACTCCGACAGCAGTTGTCCATTCATGCCCCTGCTTTCAAATGCTTACAAACGACCTACATATATCTCACACTCCTTAATCTGTGGAAGTTGATTATTTTTAATGAAATAACGAGATACAGAGACATATACCCCATCCAGAGACCATCCAGAGAACATCTAGATACTATCCAGAGACTATCCAGAGACCATCCAGAGACTATCCAGAAATCATTCAGAGACTATCCAGAGACTATCCAGAGACCATCCAGAGACTATCCAAAGACCATCCAGAAATCATCCAGAGACCATCCAGAGATCATCCAGAGACCACCCAGAGAACTTTTAAAATTCGCTATGATGGTTTTATCTTTTCCCTAGCTTGTGTTCATTACTTCACGGTACGATGGTTTCATCTCTTCTTTAGCCACGGAAACGCGCCCACAAACGTCTCAGCACGCAACAACAGATCGAGCAGACGAAGGAAGGCTGCATCGACCTCGAGACTCCAGACTCGATTCTCGTTAACACCAACGTCAGAGTGAGTCACGGACGCCTCGTTGCTGCGTCATCTTGTATCTCATCATCAAATCATCCAATATGTCATTACCGTGCCATGTCATGTCATCGTCATCAGCACGAACTCCCCGATTAATCAGGGATATGTCATCACCGTGTCATCCTTTATGTCAGGGCTATGTCTGCCAATGTGTCAGCAATGCATGACGACATTAGTTATTGTGGGGAGATAGCTCAATCGTCAGGTGCTAACTGTGATCAGGACTCTCGTGGTTTGAGACCCAATCCATCAGATATCTTCTCCCATCCATCATCTTTCCATCAGCGAATCCTCACGTAATTAATGGATCTTCTATAGCAATAAAATGCATCGGACCTGCATTGAGAATTTTTCAGTTTTTCGAACCAATGTCAAAGCGCTCTTAGAATACCCAGAAGAGGTGTGAGGATGACATTCCTGGATCCCTGATGAAATTATCGGACCACATGCCCCAGTGCAGAAGTCATAAAGTCATTAAAGTGTCATTTAGTTGTTTCTGTTTTTCTCGGAAGTCAATCATAAAGTTTTATAACTCTTTTTGTAATGTTTCTGTTTATTATAGTTCCATGTATTCCTATTGAAAAACTTGGTCCAAAACTTTGGAACAGTTTACCTTTAGCACTAAGATCATGTAGTTCATTTTCTCTGTTTAGAACCAGGCTAAAAACTCACTTATTCGCTGAAACTTCTTATAGTATCTCTCAAACTCTTCGTACACCCCAAAAAGGATTTGTCACCCGATTTTAGTGCTTTTAAATTACTTTATTATTCATAATTGTTATTATATGTTTTTCGCAAATTAAAGCAGCGATCTGTGCTGTGATGTTGTGGCCCATAAGTGGCTGTTAACGAGGAATGAGGCCAGCCTGGATTTAGAGTACTAGATTAATACGTCATTGAATGGTTGGGGTCATTCATATGTGTGGGAGATTACTGTGGTGTCAATCACGGAGTCTGGGCAGAC
Organism: Epimenia babai; assembly: GCA_011762755.2. Taxonomy (NCBI): domain Eukaryota; kingdom Metazoa; phylum Mollusca; class Solenogastres; order Cavibelonia; family Epimeniidae; genus Epimenia; species Epimenia babai. Next base: position 3,828 of record WURV02154766.1, read on the forward strand.
AGTTTATCGCCATTCCTCGCTCCAGGCTCTGATCAACAAGCACACGTTTGCCTCGTTGCCCGCTGCCTACCAGTACAAGCTGTTGCAGCTCATGCCGCAGTGCGATAAAGTCATTGCCAGCGACGGTGCCCTCAGGTATGTCGCAATAATACTGCAGACTGTACGTATGCACCGGTCATGGGATACGGTCAACGGTCAATATTACTCGTGAAATATTTCTTAGTGGTTCCTAATACCGTTGATGATTCTTCAATGGGAATGCTTGAGTTGCACCTCTGTGTGATGACGGTAGCGTTGTATACTGATGGATGGACGTTCATTCAAACCATTCACTTGTATGACTCGCGACACTACACTGGTATACCAATGGTAAACCTCATACACTTGTGTACCAATGGTAAACCTCATACACTTGTGTACCAATGGTAAACCTCATACACTGGTGTACCAATGATAAACCTCATACACTGGTGTACCATTGGTAAACCTCATACACTGGTGTACCAATGGTAAACCTCATACACTGGTGTACCAATGGTAAACCTCATACACTGGTGTACCGATGGTAAACCCCTTACACTGATGTACCAATGGTAAACCTCATACACTGGTGTACCAATGGTAAACCTCATACACTCGTGTATGAATGGTAAACCTCCTACACTAGTGTACCAATGGTAAACATACTCTGGTGTACCGATGGTAAACCCCATACACTGATGTACCGATGGTAAACCTCATACACTCGTGTATGAATGGTAAACCTCATACACTAGTGTACCAATGGTAAACATACACTGGTGTACCGATGGTAAACCCCATACACTGATGTACCGATGGTAAACCTCATACACTGGTGTACCAATGGTAAACATACACTGGTGTACCAATGGTAAACCTCCTACACTCGTGCACCAATGGTAAACATACACTGGTGTACCGATGGTAAACCCCATACACTGATGTACCGATGGTAAACCTCATACACTAGTGTACCAATGGTAAACATACACTGGTGTACCGGTGGTAAACCTCATACACTGGTGTACCAATGGTAAACTTCATACACTGGTGTACCGATGGTAAACTTTATACACTGGTGTACTGATGACTGACCTATATACGTCGGTGTACTGATTACAAACATCATACACTGATTTTTACACTGATGTACTGTTCACCAACTGTATACACTGGTCTACCAAGGCACTGGCATATTCATGAAAAACCCACGTCTGGGCAGACGGTTGAACTTTGTTCGTTACCTGCTGGTTGTAAATGCCAACAGGTAGCCGTATGTATATATAGTTAATAACTATAGATGATAGTGGGTGAGGTTTTATAATGAGATGATGAGATAGACGAGAGATTCACGCCATAGAGACCATCCAGAGACCATCCACGGAGCATCCAGAGACCATCCACAGAGCATCCAGAGACCATCCACAGAGCATCCAGAGACCATCCAAAGAACAGTGCAGAAATTTCAGGGGGAAGAAACTGTTACAGACACAATACCAAATGGGGTTTAAGGCACTTTTTTTAGCGGAAAAAAAACACCCTATTGTTCTAGTTGGCAATGAATTCTATCGATCTAATCACAACATCCCACCCACCCCTTCAATCGATCTAAATCACTGGCCGGTCGGAGCGATTGTCTAGGTGAGACGTTTTCATACCCTTTCAGGATGAGTAGTACAGCACTGAGTAATGAATTTTTCGCAAAAGCCTGCCAGGAATGGACCAACAGGTTGGCAGAAGGTAATTCATGCAATATTAGTATTCCCCAACCCTTTGAGTATCCATAGTTATATATTTATGAGTTGTCTTTTGTACCAAGTTCCGTTGTCATTCACTGTAGATATCCTGTGGGTGTACGCGCTCTTCATGATTAATGGATATTCTGTGGGTGTATGTGCTCTCTATGTTGAATGGATATTCTGTGAGTATATGTGCTCTTCACGATAAACTGATATGCTGTGGGTGTATGTGCTCTTCACGATGAACTGATATGCTGTGGGTGTATGTGCTCTTCACGATGAACTGATATTCTGTGGGTGTATGTGCTCTTCACGATGAACTAATATGCTGTGAGTATATGTGCTCTTCACGATGAACTGATATTCTGTGGGTGTATGTGCTCTTCACGATGAACTGATATGCTGTGGGTGTATCTGCTTTTCACGATGAACTGATATGCTTTGGGTGTATGTGCTCTCAACGATGAACTGATATTCTGTGGGTGTATCTGCTCTTCACGATGAACTGATATGCTGTGGGTGTATGTGCTCTTCACGATGACCTGATATGCTGTGGGTGTATGTGCTCTTCACGATGAACTGATATGCTGTGGGTGTATGTGCTCTTCACGATGAATTGTGAACCATCTTTATGAAATCCAAAGATTATATTTAAGGTTTGGTCAGCATTGTTGACCTATCTTATGTACATTCTTGACCTATCCTATGTACATTCTTGACCTATCCCACATACATTGTTGACCTATTCCATGTACATTGTCTACCTATCCACGTACATTGTTGACCTATTCCACGTACATTGTTGACCTATTCCACGTACATTGTTGACCTATTCCACGTATATTGTTGACCTATTCCACGTACATTGTTGACCTATTCCACGTACATTGTTGACCTATTCCACGTACATTGTTGACCTATCCCACGTACATTGTTAACCTAGTCCATGTACACCGTACGCTGAAGTTGCACGTACCATTACCCAGGTGAGTTCACCCCCGAGAACCAGTTGAGGCTCAAGCAGGAAGAAGACCGCGAACTCACCAAAATTGACCCCTGGAAGGTCGTGATTGACACATTTTAGTGCCTCGTATTATTGCTTTGTCCCTAAAACGTTTGCCTGCTGCTGCGCTACTCGCGTGAATGTTTGTCTTAGTGAATGGGACAGTATACAACTCGGTGAAATCAAAGCGCGACTCTTTGAACTAAACTAATAAGTTTTAGTCTTGTAACACGCGCTGCTCGCTGCTTTAGCGGTAATGTCTGCCACACTCGGAATCAATCGTTATATCGTTGTATCTTTATGAAATGTCAGAATCGCCAACTTCACTACTAATCTGTCAAACCATCCCTAACGCAGTTGAGTCCTGCTCATTTTACGCACGAGTGGGTATGAGAAGAACGTGCGGGATAGATTGATTCCCTTTGTTCTAGATTTGAACTGTCGTCCTCATACACGAAAGATCGCCGCTGCTCTAACCGCCCGACCGCTACTGCCGAAAAACAGCAGGATAGTTCAGTGGGTAGAGCGCCGGCCTACGAATCGGAAGGTTGAGGGTTCGAATCCCGGGCAATACCGATTGTATTTTACTGTCGTACCCTCGGGCAAGATCATTTATCCCAGTTGCTCTGATCGAATTAGCCGTGAATAACTACCAATGAAATTGAATGGTGGCAGTATCGATTAATATCCACCGGGAGAGAAAATTTGTGAAGAGTTTGCTAGCACCTGTTGTCTGGTCCCCTAATGACGGTAGGGCTGTGTCCCCATATGACATAGTGTACCAAGCAGCTTCACACTGCGCTGTATAAATGTTGGACTTTCCTTTATGCTGCATATAAAATGGGGAAATTGATGTGTTATTTTTAGTTTTGTGTATTTTCCTATTTTAAGCCCGCGTTTAAACGCTGCAGTATCAGGTACACTGGAAGTTCACCTGTACTCATCCGTAGGTATTTCTCATCGACGACATACGCGGATGTTTTGTTAATTCACTTACTTCTGTATTAATCAAAATCACTCATTCATTGCAGGTGGAACATTTCGAACCAGTCTGGGGCCAAAAGTAAGTACCTCATTACTTGCGAGTTAATTTTAATGACAACATTCTGCATTTTTTAAAACGTAACTTACAATGGGTGGGGGGGGGTTGTTTTGAATCGGCTTTACCACGTTAACCTGTCTAGCTAGCATATTTGTTGATCTCGGTCATTTACCACGTTAACCCGTCTAGCTAGCATATTTGTTGATCTCGGTCACTTTCTTTGTGACCTAATACTGTCTTGACCCGAATACGAGACGACTTGAAATAGAAATTAGCTTCCTGAAGAATGGGGTCGCATTATAATCGGGGTTGTCCTGTACGCAGAAATTCAAATTCTATCTGTAGGATGTTTTGCTTAATACTTAATATCGTCAGAAGCGACAGGTATGATATTGACGTTTGAAACAATTTTAAAGGAACGTCCTATATTCATATCGAATGTAGGGGAGATAAGACATTATTAATATCTAAACTGGCAACAACATTAATTTTTATTTGGCAATGATCCTACGACAAGTTACATTGTTACATGGGGGGGGGCAGCTAGCGCAGTGGTTACAGCATTTGACTTTGAATCCAGAGGACTCTGGTCCCATTCCAGCTGTAGCCAGTATACTATCTGATGTTTTTCGGACATAAAGCGCCTTAAACCCCCGGTGCCCATTGTGTCTGGGTAGCCTTTGGTGTGGTTCTGTTAAGGCTTTTTCCCTCTAATATGGCTGTACTTGAGATGCTCTATGGATGGTCTCTATGCCGCTTACCTCCCCGCTATGTCGTCATTATAAATATTAAACATCATAGACTTAGCAGAGTGTGTGATGTACATTGCCCGTCTGTCTGCCCAGACTCGGTGAGTCTGTCACGGTAGGTGTTTTTCCCCCACCCCTTATAACTGAGGCTAATCAATCAGTTGTTACCTACAATACGATTCCCTCGGTCATAAGTCTATTCTGAACTAACTACCTTGTTACATCACACGAGGGTCGAACTCTTGCAGTGGAGCACATCAACCCTCCCCCACCTCCCCGAATTATGTGTTTCGCAGGCTGAAGGCACTAGCTCTAAGTTTGCATCTTGGGTACACTGGTGGTAGTGAATGGACGACGGTCAACTGTCTTTTAAGGCGTGGTGGTCTGCCCAACAGGGATGCCTTCAGCGTCCACCTTAATGAATGGGCTATTCATTTACATCGTATTACCCTCGGTCTCCCCTATGTAGTTCAGCTTACTAAAGAGCCAGTATCCTAAATGACCTTCTAAAGAGCCAATAATGGCCTGAGCGGCCGAGTAATCACGGTTTATTGCTACACTACACTAGATAAGATACACTACTATGTTAATGTGTCACTATATGAGGGTTTCGCCTCACTATAAAATGGTGTATATACCATTTTCATTGTCTTGTGTCTAGAAGCGTGTCCGACGTCCCCAAGGCCTCATCCCCCATTCACCTGCCCGAAGCGCGCCTGTCCTCCCAAATGAGCAAGGTCAAGAAACCCAAACTCGTATCGACGATGCTAAAACAACGGGCGATCTCGAACAATGTCACCGGGTCGTCAGACGCTTCCGGAGCCACATTAACGCAGCCGTGCGCCCCGTCCAGCCCGTCCAGACCGACCCTCGGCGCGACGGCGGCCATGAAACGCGTGCTGTTTGCTTCCTGCGACGGGTTGGCGAACAAGCGATCGCGGCTGCACGTGAAGTCGAAGGCTCGTACCCTCGCTCAGATCAAAGCCCAGACGCAAGCCGCTAAGATGAAACACGGCAGCCCGCAGAAGGATGATTCGGCCGGACCGCAAGTGGCAGACGACGGCGGGACATCGTCTCAACCACCCGCGTTGTCGTCCCCTACGTCATCGCAGACAAAAACGTCTCCAGCCACCAGTGGCCAGAGCGCTCGACGGAGCAGCGAGTCTATCGTGGATTCGGCGCCGACCGTCAAGAAATTGTTGTCTGCGGCGCAAAAATGCGGTGCGCCCATGTCGCGCGCGAACTCGCAGCTGAAGGGCGCGGCCAAAGGTCAATCGATTACGTATCCCCGGAGTAAATACTCGCCGACTCAAATAGATAAAAATGAGGACGGGATTTATCTCGAACGGTCTTATCAGATATGTCAGCAGATGATCGAGAAGAGCCGGAGTAAGGGCGGCGAGACGTGCCCGAATGCCGCCGCTGCCCCCAAATTGACGAGTACAGCATCGCCGACGGGAATGGGGAAGACCCCGACGTTGATGACCACTCAGCTCGTGTCGTCTGTGAGAAACGTGAAGTCACCCACGAGTGTCAAGTCCACCGGTGACACGGGCAAGGTCTCGGCGCTCTCGGGTAACGCCGGCGCCGTGAATTCGACGATATCTACCTCGTCGCAGGCGAAAATGTCAAATGTCACCAAATCTCCACCACGACGCTCCCCGGGTCATTCGACTAGTAACGGCAGCGTTACGCAGAGCCAGGCGTCTGGACCTATATTAGTGCAAATGGGCCGGAGCCTTAATTCAGCCGTACTGAGTCTTAATTCAGCCGTACTGAATTACCAGTCGGCATCTAGTCAGATGTCCATAGGGGCAATGCCCGTAGCAGCCGGTCAGTTATATATACTGAATACTGACCAACAAGGCTCCGCCGCTGTTATACCTCTCCAGTCCGCAGCGTTGATGCAATCATCGGTGCCTGCTTCGGCCGATTTCGCCGCCAGCCAAACGAAGCCGATGACCCAGCCGGTGGTCGTCGCGACTCGGCCGATCAGCGCGCCGGCTGTAACAACCGCGGCTACGATGGCGGTGAAACGACCGGCCAGTGTTGATCCGAAAGTGCGTACGGCGACCGAACGTTTCGCGATCGCGGACAGTTCTTCCCCGAACGCACGAACTCGCGTGACTACCTCATACAGTAGCCCTCGTACGGATAACGCCCCGGATAACTCCACACGTCCCAGTTCGGCGTCTCTCCCGATCGCTAACTCTGTAGCTGACGTAAACCCCGCGGAAAACACGCCGCCGACGTCGCACTCATTGCCCAAAGCCGCCGACGACGTGACTTTTTTATCGACAGCTGGCACTGTTACGCAGCGAGGTGACGGCAAGTCGTCTTCAACCGACAGACCCATCCCTGCCGACAGTGCCAGACAAATAAACATATCGGCGGCCTACAACCCACTCACGGCTGTGATCACCACCCAGACGGTAATGAACGCGGTGTGTTTACCGCAGACTTTCGCCCAATCGGACATCTACGATCCTTCAGCGTTCATCGACCAATCACACATGACTAACGAAGCGGTGTTGAACGCCGTGCAGAATCTTTCGGCGTTCGCCTCGGCCAATTCTCCGTACAGCGTTCAGGATTCCTCGCAGTTCAACTACCAGAATCCATTTAACCCGATGCTAGTGAGTCCGAAACTCTCACCAGGCAGACGACAGTACCACGTCATGCAGGATCAGACCATTTCCACGAACCAGTCGTGCGCGTGCAGCCTCAAGGCGATGGTTATTTGTAAAAATTGCGGAGCATTCTGCCACGATGACTGCATCGGACCTTCCAAAGTCTGCGTCACGTGTCTCGTTGCCACATAGCGTTCTCACTGAAACTAAACCAAGATTGGCTGGCATTCTACCACGATGATTCCATCGGACCCTCCAAAGTCTGCGTCACGTGTCTCGTCGCCACGTAGCGTTCTCACCGAAACAAAACCTAGATTGGCACTAATTTCCACTAATCAATCCTACGTTTGTTCATCCGACACCACCGTCACGCCCCACCCCCTGTGGGCGTCGTTTTGTGCCAATTTTTCTTGACCCACCGGATTAGGACCAGATTTCATGGAGGAGCAAGACGTTTACTCCGAGTCCAGCTATGACTTGATATGTGATGATAAATCATTAAATTATATTGTATATGATATATATTGGTGTATCGTAATTTACTAGCTGTTACTCTCTGTAACTTACTGTAAGTGAATGAGAATTTTCAGAACTGGAATCACAATATATAAAAACTCTTAAAAAGCGATTGCATTTAGGCAATTTTGGAAAGTACATTTTGGTACAGCGATGAAAGCCTCTTAATCAGTATTATGTAAATGCATATTAAATTAATATTAAACTTTTTGGAGAATAGGGTATTGTATAAATAACTTTTTAATCTGCTTCTATTGGTAATTTGCTTTAACATGGGACGAACTGTTATGGGGCCACAACGTCGCGTCTACAGCGATAATTTTTTATTTGATTATAGCAGACGGATATTTGTAAATACCGTATATACTCACTTATAAGGCGACTCACTTATAAGACGACCACCTGACTTTAGAAACACAAAAGTCAATTTTAGCGTTGACCCGTTTATAAAACGAGGTGAACTTTTCTTCATAAAACAGTACTGGAAATGTACATAAATCTAATTGCGACTGACCCACGCGTTGTCTTCGTCGTTAGTAAATAAAGTAAGTCTCCGCTACAACAATTCCTAACATATACAGTAAAAACAACACACGCTATCAAACCGCTATGTTATACGCAGACCTGGCGGCTGCGGACAACGATGTGGTTTGAAATAATTATAGTCTCACTTAGAAGACGACCCCCTCACTTTGAATCTAGGTTTTTGTTGAAAAAAGATCGTCTTGTAAGTGAGTATATACGGTAATATTCTGATTGAGACTTGAATATCGCGGTGTGCTTTAACGATAAGATGCTCGGGGGAGGTGAACTTTGTGGTTGAGTTCAGTTCATTGGGAGAGCACCAGACCAGTTGTGGGTTCAGGCCCCGGACAGTGCATAATATTTCCGTCTAGTTCTGTATTCTTAATCATGACTTTTGAGACTTAAGTCTTGTTACATCGTCCATACCCAGATTTGTAGCGATTTCTGTTGTGACGTGTCAAAATGGGTGGATTATATGAATATTCATAGCTCCGCGTGATGATTTATGCGCCGAGTAGGCCGTGTTCCATTGATATTGATCCATACTCCGTAGCCTAAATAACATGTCGTGAATCGCCCATTACTGAAAGAACGAAAAAAGGGCGAGGTTTTAGCGCTACTGTTTTAAAGGTAGTAAATGCCAGACACACAACAGCATCGCCTCCTTATAGCCTAAGAAATTTCACAATTACCAACTTAACGTGAAATCATTCTCAATATTCATGCACGAAAATCTTGCTCATTGCCTGTTGCAGAAGGTGCAGGAAAAATCCTTGGTTTGTGCTGGTTCGAACTGGCAACCTCTCGCATGTAAGGTCGTGTTTGAGCCACTGCAACGCTGGCGCTAAGAGACTGCTCAGATAACTAGCATATCTATATCTCCCACCGTTGATGCCAAATTACCCGTTTCCTTCTCAAGTTATATCTCGTTCTGCTGCTATTCTACGTTAAATTAACGTTGAATTTTCAGTTGCCTCATCTTTCATCTTATTCACGTCTCAGATTAGTCAGAGTACGGTTATGTATTAATAAACAAGTAGAAGATCATACATGTACGTTGTGTGAATAGGTACGATCTCTTGTACGTGTAGAAATCTGTTCATAACATCGTGTGTCAGGTAGCATGAAAAATTTTGGTTATTTTACAGTCCGCTAATCCGAGTTTACTCCCTGGGCATTGTTCAGGGGGTGTGGTAATTGGACACCTAGCACCTGGGTGTGGAAATATAGAAATATCTCAATGAACACTCTTGTACGAATCGATCCAGGGACTGGGTATGATTTTCTGAGCATCGTCGCAGAAAAGTCGCCCAACTGGCAGTATCGAACCCACGACCTGATGGTTATGAGTCTGGCGCTATAAATACTGAACTATCTGCCCACCTCGTGCAACTGGGGCAACGTAAAAATTTGACCCACAAAGTGACAGCATAACTCGCAGAGTACGGTTACAAATTGATTCGAAATGAAGGCAGATATTTCAGTAGCTGTCCGATCAGGTGTGGAGAAACTACGAGTTGATTATGTTACCTGCGAGCCTGGGATTCTACCGCAGCATGGACCACTAAACGCTTGTGAATACAAGTAATTCTAGTGCACCCATAGTCTACTACGTATAAAAAACAACGATTAAAAACCATCGTAAAATTACTGTAATTTCTTGAGACAGATATGCCCGAAATTTATTCACACCAAGGTCGTCTTCAAGGTCGTAGTTCCTCCACCCCTGCATTACGGTAGATGACTTACGCTTACGGGTATTGGAATGAGGTTTTAGTTTATTTCTAATTGATAATTATGCCTAGTGTGCTGTAAGTATAAAAATGTATATGTTGCCATCGCGATGCTAAATTAACAAGAATATTTATGTCATAGATTAAGTTATATCTGCATGAATAAATTTTAATCATTGAGCAAGTCTTGGGTTTTTATTTGGAGTGGTTCTGGATGGTGTGGAAAAAAGGAGCTGACAAAATTGTTTATAAAATAAATTATATATATTTTATTGTAAATAATTCAATATAAATAGTCCTTATTGGATACCCTCTCGTGTTCTAGGGAAGAATATCACAATATTACGATTGATAGAACAATGCACAAAGTAAGTCGGAGAGAATAACTCATCGGAGGTATCAAGAAACCGCAAAGTGGATTAGAAATTGGCACGCTTTTTCCAGATAAGTCAGTTTGAGCAGACTTTTCGGGACATGAGGATAAATATATTTTTGGTAAAACAGTAAGAATTTATATTGTATAAAAATCAACGTGTTGGATGATTATATAACTAAAAGAGACTAACAACAAAAACCCGGACTAGTGTACAGCGCCACAGTCACGTAAACATCGGTAATACTTATTCCTAAATAAACAGGAAAGCCCGTCTGCATCGGTCGGAGGTCAGATCTTAACACGAGCTTGAGCGATATAATGACCATGCAAATAACCGTGGTTTACTGTATTAGATTTCAGTCAAAACCCTGCGTGGGTGTCACACACTGTCCATAAATAAATTACACGCATAATGAGTTCGACTGTATTTTCGCGTTCTCCATCGTTACCCTATTGCTATAAACGGCAAGCAAACAATTGCGATAACATCTGTATTCTTTAAAGCTATTCGCAATGTTGTAAGTATGTGCTGTAGTGTGTAAGATATCCTGTGCCCCCGTCCCGCTAAACCCAATGGAGTCGTGCGTTTACTACCGAAGGCGTGTTGCGCGCAAAAACCCATTAATTTCTCTCGCGCTGTTGGCTCTGGTTAGCCCTTGCTGAAGCCTCAAAAGGGGCCCCTTTCTTAAAGTTTGGCTGTTTCCTGGCTCCTTATCGCAAATGGAGAGGGGGGAGCGTGACACGAGTCGGCCGTCTGTTGCCATGGCGACCCAGTGGCGTAAATCAATGATAGTCAACTGGCCATATTCTGTCATCGCAATAAATGTACTAAATATCACAAATTAAAGCCAGTTCTAGGCCTTTTAAAGGCCTATTTACAAATAGGTACATGATTGCGATTGTAAAGGCCATGTACTTTTGATTATGGTGGTTTTGATATCTCGATTTTATCTCGTATACATCGTCATGCTTCCTTAACAAGCAGCCAAACTTCCAGCGTCACGCTAAATTGAAATATACCACTCGAGAGTGTCACAAAAGTGGTAACATGGTGCAATCACTGCAAAACAAACAAAAAAATTCACACACTAAAAATCACAGAACAGTGACTAAGGAGGGAGGTACTTTACTGCGGCCGGGGCATGTAGAATCTGTCGAGAATGGCTTGGAACATACTACCCGGTATCCGTTGGTGACTCGATATAAGCTCTTGTAGCACGCACTCGATCTGTGACCAAATGTCAAAGACTCGACGAAATGTATTCATAATCCCATGTTAACCCGTTCACTTAGCGTATAATAATTACAGGCTAATCTGTTAACTTGTTAACCCGTTTATTTAATGTATCATAATTACATGTTAACCCGTTAACTTAGTGTATGATAAATTACAGGTTATTCTGTAAACTTGACCCGTTTACTTTATGCATCAATAACATGTTAACCCGTTAAATTAATGTATCGTAATCACATGTTAACCCGTTAAATTAATGTATCATAATCACATGTTAACCCGTTAAATTAATGTATCATAATCACATGTTAACCCGTTTACTTTATGTATCAATAACATGTTAACCCGTTAAATTAATGTATCATAATCACATGTTAACCCGTTAAATTAATGTATCATAATCACATGTTTACCTGTTTACTTAATGTATCATAAACACATGTTAACCCGTTACACATTTTAACCCGTTTACTTTATGTATCAATAACATGTTAACCCGTTATATTAATGTATCATAATCACATGTTAACCCGTTATATTAATGTATCATAATCACATGTTAACAGGTTACCTTAATGTATCATAAACACATGTTAAATGGTAACCTTAATGTATCATAATCACATGTTATATAATAACAAGCTCTATAATAGCTCCAGCAAGCTCCCGCAACTTCACTTGCTCTGTCTTTATTTATTCGTGTGATGAAAAATAAATCTCACTGGCATTTATTTCTAGCTAAGTCGACCAGAGCAACTGGGATGAATTACCTGGCAAAGGGTACTCTCTAAAAAACACTATTGTTATTGAGGGATTCGAGAGCAGTATTTACAGACCTTACGAGCATATTGCTCTGGTGTGGAATCCTCATCTGGATACACTGGTTCGCCAAAGATTGATCTGAAAGATGTTCCAATAAATAAAATAAATTGTGTAAATTTCGAGATGAATAAATAATAGACAACGTCCATCTCAATCAGCAATCTCAATCAGCAATCTTAATCAGCAATCTCAATCAGCGATCTCAATCAGGAATCTCAATCAGCGATCTCAATAAGGAATCTCAATCAGCAATCTTAATCAGCAATCTCAATCAGCAATCTCAATCAGCAATCGCAATCAGCAATCTCAATCAGCAATCTCAATCAGCAATCTCAATCGGCAATCTCAATCGGCAATCTCAATCGGCAATCTCAATCAGCAATCTCAATCAGCAATCTCAATCAGCAATCTCAATCAGCAATCTCAATCAGCAATCTCAATCAGCAATCTCAATC
>WURV02154777.1:0-16670 GCA_011762755.2 Epimenia babai
CAAATGGGTCACCGCTGGAAAAGCATTCACTGTGATCATGTTATTGCTTGAGACGGTGGTAGTAAGTTTGCTTGCTAACAGTGATGTTAACACCTATCGTGTGTTAGAGGTGAGTCGATAACTTTTCTCTCAATGATTATGCGCGTAACTGATTATCGCAACAAAAATGGATATACAAATATGTACTACATATTGCATAACACTACAACAAATTTCTTACATGCATGTGTGTCTGTATGTGTGTTATTTTCTATATTTTTACGTTACGTAGTCCATATCAATGCTATGATATCATAATCATATCAGTGTATTTATACTAATGTCAAGTGTGTTAGATAGCAATGAAATATATTTAATTTCATTTCGAAATCACTGAGATGTCAACTATTCTCAATAATACACTAATAAAATATTTGATTGATCAAAGAGTCCATGGGCTGAACTGTACATGCTACAGGCAAGATCTGGCGGGCCACCGGTTTACCAGACCTGCTATGTATCATTTTGTAGATTTTTACACCAGAAATATTGTTAGAAGTGATATTCGGGTTTATGTTTGAGTAACTACACAATCGGTCTATTTCCAATAATAATAATAATTATACACTAACCCTAGTCCTTACTGCACTCCTACTACCGCTACTCTTAATACTATTTTCAAATTTTTTATTTAATATTACAAACTGAGAATGTGATGGTAATCCTAACCCGGATTGCACTAGATCACTACAGCACATTTTATTTCATGAATTATAAAATTAGTTGCTACACTGAAAAATGTGGAAAAACGTCACAGAATATGCAGATATTCTTGGACGAGTTTTATCAATTTCTGAGTTAGAAAGTCCTGACAACTCTGATGTGCTTCGCAGCCATCCATAACCCCCCCCCCCCAAAAAAAAAAAGCACCATGAAACTTCATTTGGGGATTTAATTAGTTTTTAGTCATGTTACCGATTAATAGTTTGCTTATTCTGTAAATTGTAATCATTACCATGATCATGATGATGGATAACAGAATATGGTTATGATCATCCAAATTCATGTGATCCACATACTCATCATAGCGCTACCATTGTAAATCGCCTTGAGGCTGCTCAAAACAAATTCATCAGACTTCCATAGAGCAATTGGAGTCGCACTTGTAGCATATCAGAAATGCGGAAACATTTACGATGGGAGACACAACATGAATGACAGATTCCTCGTGCTCGTGTTACGATGATGTATAACACACTTCATGGCAATGTTGCTATATCACCTAATTAATTTACTGTGGCAATGTTGCTATATCACCTAATTAATTTACTGTGGCAATGTTGCTATATCACCTAATTAATTTACTGTGTCTCCATCGAACTACTTAACGAGGGGAGCCGAAACCAAATATCTTGTTCCACATTGCAATAAAAATAGCGTACAGTAACTCATTCTTGCAGTGGTCAAACTAGGCTGCTAATTGACTGTCTTCAGCCTTTCAGGACAAACTTATGAGCTTTATGCTCAAAGTAGGACTGGACCCTCTTTTGTTTTATTGCACTTGCACATATTTTATACTTTCATATTTATATTTTTTCTTATTATGCTTTCTATAAAGTGCGAAAATACTCGCTGCGCGAGTCTGGCAGCTGCACTGAGACAATCACTCGGAATCAGAATCTGGTGTTCATCTGGCCATCACTCTGATGTTAAATGTTCATATTAATGTCTCACATGCATAAACCAAGAATCCATATATGCATTTTGAAGGCTCTGAAATTGATGTAATTATTTAATTATTTACTAACACTTTGGTTTACGTTAGGAAATTCGTATTTCGTTCGGACAAAGCAAATGCACAGACGACACTAATGGTACATCTAAAATTGGAATAAAACGTAAAAGTAAAAATTATTTATTTATAAATGTGTACACGTGTGTATGTATATATGTAACAAATAAACAGATTTATTCAGTTTAACAGGGGACAGAGATAGTGATATCTTCGACAACATACGAATAAAGCATTGTACTTTCAAGTAAATGCTTGTGTTTTGGGCGTCCGGACGTTTCAACCAAAAATGCGAGACAGGGGGCATAAACGCGATTACACTCAATTCGTGTCGCTAGTACTGCTAGTAGCAAAATAAACAGTACATTTAGTTCATGTCTTTATGTGAGTTTATAAGTAATTAATATATGCAATCAAATAGAATATTTTCTCTCTGACCACTCTCTCTAAAATGAACTATTTTTACATCTGTGTATCATTGCGCACTAGTTTGGTACATTTTAAACATCGTAAAATGTAGTAATTTGCTATTTAGATGCAGAGAAATGCACAGGAAAAAACCCTATACCACTGATGGAACTCGAACCCACTACCCCTAGATAACCGGTGCCTGTAGCTCAGTCGGTAGAGCACCAGACCGGTTATCTAGTGGTCTGTGCATTTCTCTCCAGCTATTTAAAGAACCACATTGGCTATCCTAATTACCAACACGTTTTTAGATACATTACAGGATCATAATCCTCATTCATTCTGTCCTTCGATCCATTCATTCATTCATTGATTTTGATCCTAATAACGACTTTATTATGATTAGGCTTATTAACTCGTACTCTTCTTAACTCTTATCAAATCCGACACAAGTGCATCATACTCGACAAGCACAAAATCACAAATTTCAACAGCGTCTCATTTTATGTCCCATCAGAGGTATAGGTTTTTTGTGGGCAATTTCTCTCCAGCTATTCAAGGAACCACAGTGGCTACCTCTATTAACATCATTTGTATTTGGTAACAGTTTCTAATAATAGTATTAATAATAATAATACTGCTTTGAGTTAAGAGAACACATGAGTACCTAGAGTTATTTGACATCAGTTCAAGTTTACATTTTTTGGTTATTGGGTGCGTGGTATTTTCAGTGTAGGTCTATCGGACTGATAAAGAAAGTTTTGTAGTGTTACCCGATACTGTAGTAAATATGTGTATATCCTTTTTCAGATCCGACATCAACATGGTCATCACTGATATACGGATACATTCTGTTCGTGTTCTTGCTATTATAGCCTTTTACTGGACAGTATCTATCTCTCTGGTCTTTGTCAACAAGAAGTTACTTTTCACGAATGATACTAAGCGTGATGTAGCACTATTCATTTGCTGGTACCAAACTCTGAGTGGAACTATAATGATGGCTGTATTTTTGAGACTCTACAGGAGAGTGGTGATAAAACCGTCATTAGTCTCGCATCCGAATATTGTTACGCTGTCTTCGTTGTTTGTCTGTGGGCTTATTCTAAACATGCAAATGTTGAAATACATCGGCGTGGCATTTTACCAAGTTGCTCGGTCCACCACGCTGATATTTGTTGTGATTTTCTCGTACGTTATACTACGGAAGTTGGTCACGTTTAAGTCATCTTTATGTTGTGGACTGGTGGTCATCGGCTTTTTTATCGGTGCCGACCAAGAAGCTTTATCATCTGGGTTCTCATTCACGGGCATTGTGTACGGGATCGCTGCGAGTTTGATAATCGGATTGACATCAGTGGTTATGAAAATATCACAAAAAATAGCTCGCGATTCAGTGGAACTGACATTTTACTACAACACTGCATCCTGCGTGATATTGACAGTCCTAATGGTGTCCACGAAACAGTTCAGTCTGTTGTTAGAACACGTGGTACGTCTCGAAGTGAGTGTATGGTTGTGGCTGACATACTCGGGGTTGTTATCTATAGGAATGGGCTGGGCTAGCACGCTTCAGATACGTTACACCTCCCCAATGACCCACCATGTCAGCATCAGCGCGAAGTCCGCGTTACAAACCATTATAGCTGTAGCTTTTTATCAAGAGTATAAAGGCACAATATGGTGGTTTGGTACATTGCTCACTATAGTGGGGACTGCCTTGTATGCCGTTACCAAAATACAAGAGGACCAAGGTTCAGCCAATCTAATAGACAAAAATATTGAAATTAACGTCAGTTTTCCAATCACAGGTGAAAAATTTAATGGTTCGGGTCATATCTCGCCTATCGTTGACAAATTCTAAATAGATCTCCTTATACGGGGTGATTCATGATTATGTACCCACTTTTGTAATAAGGAATTATATTACTACAGACATCGCATATATGGTGTACGCAAGTATGTACGCATGTTTTATTAGCCTCAGTATCTTGAAGTGTGCTAAGAACGTGACGTGATAAAACATGCGTACTCGCCTACACCAGATATGCGACGTTTATAGTAATATAATTCCTCATTACAAAAGTGGGTGTATAAATATAAATCAGCCTGTATACTTGTTATAACTATAATAAAAAAATCCTAAGTAGACAATGGTTGCAACCAGGCCCCAAGCAAGATGCACGTGGGTCACTTTTTTGGGCAGTGAAAAACAATTTGCTTGTTCCAGAAAATCATTGTAATTTTTTAGTAGCAGCAAGATAAAGATTTTTCACCACCCCCCATAAAATTATACCATTATGTTAACTTTACAGTATAATCGTATTTTACTATTATTTCAAATGGTGATTTAAAGTACGTAATTGTGGATCTCGCACGTTACAGCGATATCACGGGATACTATCATTTGGGGCCCTATGATGTTTTGAGACGCAGTTTTCTGGAATTGCACGGTATGTGTAATAGTAACTAGGAATTTCATTGGTAAAAAAATTATATCGGTTTCTCAAACTATCGAGTTTCCAGTGTCACCTAAAAAATGTCAACTATGATTTCGATCGTCCATCTGTACATTTCGCACCGAAGGTTTATATAGTCTGGCCGCGAAGAAGATATCGTGTAGTCTAGACGTTATTTATTGTTCAGGTATTTTATATCTGTTACTATCGCAGTTTAGTGTATGCACCCGTTGCATTTTTATATAAAGAAGCATCATTACGAAAGGAGGATTGTACCATAGAATTTATTTTTATACTGTTAAAAGTGAATGGAAATGTTTTGTGTCAATTATTTCGCGTTATCATTCTGTAGCCCATTTTGGATTTAAATTTTCCAAATGATCGAATAACTACAACATTACGAGTGATTTTTTGGTGTTACAAATTTTTGCAAATATCGCGATACGTTGCTTAGACCATATCAATGCTCGTGGTTAGTGTGTTTTTATTGATGTAAAGTGTTTTTGACAGCAATGCTATTAGGGCACTTTAAATCAAATATATTTTATTTCATAATTTTAAACTCTCTCAGTCTTTTCCCAATTATTTCCCGGTTATAATGCGTCAGTGACATACAGGTAATATATTATTATATTTTTTTTGCATAGGTTGTCATGATCCCGCCAAAATAAAGATATAAAGCAATGTATTCTATAAATGACGGCAGCTTATTAAAGTCACCTATAAACCTACAAATATTACACTGTTACGTTACTATATATTGCTAATTATTAGTAGATTTTATTTATAAAATTTTGGTCTCCAAATATATTTCAAACATTCCTCGGAGTTATTCGAGTTGCGTGTTTACTTTATCAAATTTACGTAACCATACCCGCATCACATGATCTATAACCAATCATGAGTTATCTTTTGTTAAGTACTCGTGGGCCCAAATATTACCCCGTTACTTATTTAGGAAACATGAAGTGGATATGTTTACAAGCAATATAACTTAATTATGATGGAAGATTGAAAATTGCTGCAGTGGCAGCATGTATGATTGCATAATAAAGGAATCAAGATTGGGGAAATGGGGGAGTTCTACGATGATATGATGGGAGGAAAAGTATCCTGCCAGGATTTAATGAACGGAGATGTCAGGTCATCAAGTGCCATTCGATGTAATTACGTATAAGTGCGCATACAAAGTTAATTGCAGATAGGGAGCACGTCGCACGGTGGTCTTATTGTTGTAATTGAATTTCAGAAGACCCTTGATAAATCCCCATTCTACAGGTATACATGGCTCCTGACCCGAATCATTGGGATCAGAAGCAGGCGACCGGCGGGATATTACCAAAGGTGTGATATCTCTCGGGTCAGCTGCGTCACAGTACAATAGAGCGGTCAGTCGTATTGTTCGGCTACGCCGAGGGGAATGGACCAGTGGTGGGACATGCCAAACCAGAATAGGGTTACCTGTGCAACCAAGCTACTATAGCGATTGCCGTTACAGAAAAGAATGGGAATAGCAGTTGCTGAATGGGTCTTGATGGATGTTGCCGCAACTTGTGTATATAAACCAAGCCTCACCTCACTTATCCACACTTCAGAGACATGGCGTCTATTTGAAATGTTGCGGTTATTTGTTCAATAAGATAATAATGACTAGTTAACGTATATTTTGTCGCATATTTTGTGTATTTGTGTGATTATCCGATATACTTTACTTTAAAACGTATGTATATAATATTTTAGTATATTAAATATATTCAACTAGTACACCATATTCCATTTGATTGGGTGACTCTGAATTCCTATTGCACAGTTCACTCCCCTGTGTAACATTCGGATCAGAATCACGCGATCGTCATCTCCGGTTTAGGTGTGAAGATTTTTGGGTCAGAAGCAGGGAATCGTTGCCCAATCGATGTAGGTGTGAAGAAGATTTTCGCGCAGCTCTATTGTCTAGTATGTTTATACAGCACTGCTCGGGTCAGGAGACATATAATCCATTCTACACAGTCTTTCACCTTGGCTATTTTTCGGGGAAAAGCGCCTTTACCTCTTCTGCCTATGAGGTCTATTATTGTCAGCGCTTTTCACTTTGACATCGACAAATTATGTTTCTTGGGTGTCTCATCATGAAATAAGTAAGTATTGTGAATTTCGGATGCACAACATGTAGGGTGTTAGTGTGGGGTAGCCAATGTGGTTCTTTGAATGGCTAAAGAGAAATGCGCAGGAAAAGCCTATACATATACATGTACTTAAATGCACAGGAGAAAGTATGCCCTCGTAGCTAACGTGCTAGAGTACCACACCAGTTATCTGGGGGTTGTGGGTTTGAGTTCCATGGATGTAGAGGTTTTTCTGTGCATTTCTCTCCGATATGTAGGGTGTAATGATAGTTTACCCACACCCTATTGAATTGATTTGATGTGTTTGCCATTTAAATAATATTGACGGCCTATTGTTTACCCAATACGGTTGACAGTTCCTTAGGGCCCAGGCGCAAAACACTTATTAGCGAGCTAATTTTTACCTGAAATTATCCACGAAAATGAGTTAAGTTCCTTAGAAATGTGTTATTTGCTACAAGTTACGACTGGTTCCAAATTTCTCTATTCCAACGACTGGTATCTGTGGATGATCGTTGATGTACCGCGAATTGATATTGTCAACTTCCGTGATAAAGCGTTCCATTTTTAAAACCCATTAGTATCATTACTTAGTGTCTTATAATTCGTCGTTAATTTATTAATAAGCTGAAGTGTTATATCTTTGCAATAATTATTAAAGATGGAATTTCTCACGCCTACGTTTTAACATAACTATTCTTGTGGTATAATATATTCGATAATAAAATAACCTTCACATTTGTAAAGGGCAAGTGTTGCCCCCACAACGATGACCTTGGGAAAAATAACCGTCCGCTAACCAACTTACCCATAACAGTAGGACATCGTTCTCCATAAACAACAACAATGAATACAAGTGGGTTCAAAGTGACAACATGCAAATAGATTCTCTCAATACTGAGAGCTACAGATATCGCTATTTATGCGTTGCAACGTGGGTAGCGGAAAGAAAAGGGAAAAGGCGAGGTCTCAGTGCTACTTTATTAACGGCAGTGAATGTCAGTCGCACTTACAATACTGCCCACAATAACCCACTTCACGACTAATGTCTCTCAATATTCATGCAAGAAAATCGTTTCCGGTTGAGGAAGGCGCGGGGAGAATCCTTGGTTTCTGCTGATTCGATAACTCCACCTCTCACATGAAAGGCCGCGCTTCTCACCACAGGCGCCGACAAGATGTGTTGGCGGCAGTGACAGAGCTTTCAGAAATGTAATGTAATTCATTTCTAGAACGCGAGATAAGAAGTTCTCACCTTTCACATGCCTTTTACAATAACACACAGTAAATATTAAAACAGCTTTAGAAAAAAAAACGTTAGATACGAAATTGTGGAGACCCTAAAAGATTCACAAGCGCCTTGAAAGTGTGGTTTGTCACACGAATAGTGACGGCAGTCATGCACGAGGAGGCCGAAAGCGCATATCGACGTTCTTGAAGCATAAATCGCAAATTGATATATTCAATCACGAGTTACAATTCAGTCATTGGTGGCGTGTAAAGTAGTCAATGTCAAGTCCTGTATTTGGAAAAGATGGACGAGGAAAATAATAGATCCAGTGACAATGGAAACAAAAGAGCACTAGGGTGGCGGGGTAACCTGCTAAAATAGAGTGGGACGAGGGACGAAGAGGATATATCAATGAGTGTGGTGGCATTATGGAATGCAAGAAAATTAAGCTAAATGAGGTGGAATGGCACGGAGAAGCAACTCTGGCACTCCCAGACAAGACTAATGCACAAGACATTATTTTACTAACGTTGTTTTTATTGATGGATGACTGTCAATATTCAATTACATAAAACGACTCAGAGATACACTGTGCCAAAATCCTTGATCTGTGCTACATCCAGAAAAAATGGGAAACTCAAACACAGACCTATCACAAGATGGGTATTGACGGGCTTATTTGTGGCTTATTAAAGGCAATAATAGGAAAAATTAATTAGAATTACTAGTTCTCAATATATACACGTGTTACATACAGCAAACAAGGCTAAACCGTTTTATACTGAGAATTTATTACACGAGCTTTCTTGGCGAGTCAATAAATATGCGATATTAAATTTTTAAAACTTAAAAATTTTATGACACATAAGATGTAAAAATAAAAAATTTTGTTAGAATGCATTAAAGATAAGTTCACCTCAAATAAAATAACACAAATAAATTGTAATAAAAGCTGTTGTGTGTTAAATACTTAATATTCCACTTGTGCATATTAGCTAATCTATGTTTCTGTATAATAAAACCCAACGTTTTTAAATATCCTACATGTATTATGTAAAGTACGGGATGTGCTAACTTTAACTGTGTATTAGATTGTTGAAGTATAAACGACAAGTTGATGCCGGACTTATGTTTATATATCACGGTCATATATAATGACGCAAACGTTGAAAACGCGA
Organism: Epimenia babai; assembly: GCA_011762755.2. NCBI lineage: Eukaryota > Metazoa > Mollusca > Solenogastres > Cavibelonia > Epimeniidae > Epimenia > Epimenia babai. The sequence continues at coordinate 9,171 of WURV02154777.1, forward strand.
AAATGTTATTCATCGAGAGGTTTGCGTCTTGTTTGCGTCGGATTCAAGCGTCGGTAATCTCGCAGTGGCACCTATCGATGCGACAACATCGCGGAGGAGATGTGGGATTGCATAATGCGCACTGGTGGCGCGTATGTGGCTTACGACGTACGCGCTGAGGCGTCTCAACGAGAGCACTTTAGTTGTGGGGAGTTTGTATATGTAAACTTTGCGTTTTGTCGTGTGGTTTTTCATTATCGCTACGGAGTCTTCAGTCTGCGAAAACTTCGGAAACACTTGGAGGTTGATAACCTCGGAAAATGGCCAGTATGCTCCCTTAGCATCAATGTTCATAACCACGGACATCGTTAGGAAATTGATTATAGAAACGACGTTTGTTTTGTATTCCTTGTTGTAAATGTTATCGACTGTTCTGACGGCGATGAAGTCTCCACTGGGACTGGAGCGGATTTGATGGATAGATCCGGGTGTGTTAACGACGTGCCTCTCCTCTGATGCGTATATGGCGAGGTCTAAATTCGAAATGTGCAGTTTGTCAATAATTTGTTCGTGGGCACATAAAATCATATCATCGCCTAAATGCGCGTTAAATGTAAAAACATGTTCGCCAAAATGTGGAGGGATTACTGCGACGTTGAAAGTCGTGTTATCCGATAGGTTGGTGTGTCTTATGGCGTACGAATCGACCGGATTACGACGTCTAGTTGGTTGTATAGGACGGAGCAATACTCGTGCCTTCCGCGGCGAAATATGGCACTCAAGACATCTACGTCGCTGCTGCTCTACCGTCACAAACCCAATAAACGACTCCTTTTCGAGATCCATAAAATGAACGACACAGTAACGCATATTGTGCGACATATCAATTTGAATTGCAAGAAGATCGTCATGGCATGCTATCACATTCACTTCCGGTTTGTCTATGCGCAAAGTTAAACGATTCTGAAGTGGCGGTATCTCAACAGTTGGAATGTCCACTGTGTGAAACTGCTGACATGAACGTTCGTATATAGCTAAAGAGATGTTCGGGTTGGCGTTTGTAAGTCTCGTCATAAAATGTCTACCTTCCATGGTGTCGTGTTTCAGTAAAATACCCCGGCGTTTGTACGGCTCTCGAGCGGTCACGTAATCTGTGAGGTCGACGAATCCGCACCTCCCAGACTCGCCGTCTACCCACTTGGAATATGAACACGAATGCAGTAGTTCGCCTTGGGTTTTGCTTAGCCAGTTGCGAACAAATTCCAGCCTTGTATAAGTGGCTGCAGAAGTCTTGCATTTTTCACGTTTCTTAAACATATTTGTAAAATATAAGCGTAAAGTCCGTTTAATTCGGTTACAAAGAAACTATTATAGCAACTTATTGCACATAAAATAACATCCGTAAGAAGTAAAATCGCTCTACTGACCAAGTACTGCACACAAAATAACGTTTGTTACTGGTAAAATGGCTACACCGAAGACTTCCTGTAGGTAAAATAACGTCTGTTAAAAGTAACGATTACTCAGGCAAACCGACTACGGTACATAAAGAGTGAATTATAATAGTATAAGCTTACAATAGCAGAAACTAGGGTGACTCCGGTAGTGAGAGGTCGTAATACAATACCATGGCCTAATGCCACAACGTAATAACGGTTAAAAGCGAGCCAGCGTGTATAGACTGGCGACATTTCGATCGATAAATCAATTCTCAATGCCGCATAACGTACCTAACAAACATTCGCGATACAGTCGACTGGCAACAAAAACATTAATCTACCTTAAGAAGTACGCACACCGCCAGTCTGTGCTGCTGGCTTTGAGTTAAAAACAGTCCAACTACATTATCCATTGACGGCCAATTAATGAATATCTACACGTTCCGGAGCTAATATTAAAACTTGAATGGCTGGTTTAATATATATTTACACTACTGAGAACTGGAAAACACTTTTGGCAACGTAAAGATATATAAATTTATTATGAATGAGAAAAAATACACAGCGCGTAATAAATTATATATTCAAAAAACCCTAAAATTAAAGAAATTATTGCAAAATTATGCCAATGCCTGTATTATAGCTGCTAAATGAAATATGAAATAGCTACAGTAGCTATAAAAATTAACATATATCATAGAGAAAGATTCTTGATTACCCTCGGGATAACAAAATCGCAGTCTTATAGAGGGAGGTGGATTGCTGCGTGCGTGGTACTCATATAACAAAATACTAAGAGAGGAAGTAACCTAATGACTAACTCAGGTAAGGTTTACCAGACAGGTATACACCTAAGTACACCCGGAAGCCAAGCCTTGTGTTCTTCCTCACTGCTGTCAAGTCAATACGGTATTATGGTTTCATTTCGTGTAGTCCTGGCTTTCCATGAATTTCCATGAACAATTTACTCTTATTTAACGTTGCTCAATAATGATCGAATGTTCTGGGTGGCTCAAGATATTTACCAACAGTAATAAACTTACTACGCCCGATTTCCAAAGGAAAAATTATTCGATACAGACCTCGTCGGCCTTCCGTCATATTGAATTTAGGTCAAATTGTTTATCGAGAGAGTGGATTTGCCTCCCTACCTTCTCGACTAATCGCCACAAATTTTGGGTGCCGACCTGGAATTATGTATAAGCGAGCAATGACTGTACATTGTATATATCAGTCACAAATCTGCAACGGAAGCTCCCCACAAAAATATGCAGTAGCGAGTATCATAGAATGCTATGGCTGCACAAAATCAATTAAAATCTCACCTAGGATAAATTCAGCATTAACAAAAAACTGGTAATTTTGTCAAATCCTCAATTACCGAGTTCAATTTTGAACCGTATTCCATGTGTTTCTAGTTAACCATAATAACAATAAATTTGCCATGTGTTAAAAGGGCACTATAAATCAATAAAATTTCATTTCATTTCCTTTCATTTCTAATCAATCGAGCTGAGAGAAAAGAAATGGCCATGATTATGGAGTTGAGCTTCAACAACTTGATGAAACTGTTTGTACGTTCTCAACGTCAGGAAGGAAAAAGATCGCCGCAAACGAGAGAGACAGAGTTAAAGGAAAATACATGTCTTTAAATGCATATGTTGTAAACTGACATTTGAAATAGAGAGAAGGTAGGTAAATATGATTGCGTCCAATGGCACGTGAATCCATGACATCCAATAGTCTGTCTGGTGATGCACCAAGCAAGCCACGGGTATGATCTTCTGCCAAGTATCTTTGGGATGGTACATTTAAGTTAAGCCCTGTTAGAATTTGTTTTCATGCCAGTAATATAAAAAAGATACCGAATGTCAATTGGTACATTTAGACCAAAACAAAAAGTTACTACAATAGCGATGAACGTAGGATAATTATGGTATGACCCGCGATCGACAAGTGTAGGTCCTCACTGTAAATCTATGAGCCGTAAAAGCTATAAAAGGTATATATCTGATAAACGGTAAATATAGAAATATGTCACTCAAAGTGAGGGGAACGGAGTCGCTGTATCCATAGCAACCAAGAAAGACATGACATCGCGATTATTAAGTACGAGTTCCATGATGCAATGGAAGCCAATGATCATCACGAATAAAGCAGCACGGATATATAAAGCACTAAAGGGTGAGGTGTGTACAATAGCCACGGACAACCACTGCGACTGTGATGTAACTATAAATAGGTTTCGAGACATGATGCTATAGACTCAGTAAATGTATACTAAGGGCGGAGGATATGCGTTTACTGGCTGAATTACAAAAACATCACATTTGCGTTGTGACCTTATAAATACAGTAAAAGCTCATATGATGGAAGGAGTGGCACTATCAATGTTAAATGTTAATTTATCATAGCGATATATTAGCTGTATTGTACAGTACATATTATAGTATACAGTATAAAGTAAACTACACTCATTTTCACCTACACGATAATATTCTTCGCTACATTGAGAAACAAATAAAGATTGCCAACTACGGTACATGCAATCTTAGCGATACTTGTCTTCAAAAAGGCTGCGATTGTGAACTCTAATTCCGTACTTTTGTAATCACTACAGAACGACGAAATTATGATCTAATTAACCCTATGTTCTACTATATTGTTATATAATATGTGTCTTTGGTTCAGCTTTAGTTCAGTATTGGAAGCATAAGGGTTAATATATTACAGGGTGATGTCTAACTGAGTAAACATCATCAGGAGACGTGACGTCACGGCTGCATGTAACATATTCTGTACTCGATTAATTAACCCACAATTGTCCCGCAACTTTCCTAGTATCACGACAAAGCGCACAGCAGTGCTATGCCATAGACATTCCATGTAAAAAATTCATGCCCAGATTTATGTAAAAATAGATTCGTCTGTCTCAGATCGTTTTATTACACGTTGTATTAAAGTGAGATTATTTCCGGGTTCTGCGGACTAATGCAGTGATATGGTCCGCGGACTTATGCAGTGATGTGGTCCGCGGACTTATGCACTGATGTGGTCCGCAGACTACTGTGGACAAATTGACTGTTCTCAAAAAATTATCGCATTTAAGAATATTTAGCTGATGATTGGTAGTATGATACTGCTAGTATACAGATAGTATAGTATATATCACACATGAACTATGAACAACTCTTTTGTAGTCATTTTTACAAAAATCGCGAGAAAATTCAGGCAAATGCGAGCGAGGAATATGACACGGAAATTGGGAAAAGACATCTTTATGTCATTCCATGAGAAAAAAACAAACTAACTACATTCTCTCATAAAAAAAACATCGACAATTTGAGGGCTTGAAATGTACGCAGTCTGCCAAGTTTTAGGAATTGGGACGGGTGATCTACGGATGGCTGAAGTTTGAGAAAGCTGGATGTGTTAACTCTGCTGGACAAATACAGTATCACAGTGAGGCGATTACACTGTGTCAAAAGGGGAGATAAAATGTAGCAATATAGGCATAAACAAATCATACAAGTAGGGCATATAAAAGGCGATAGTTTATGTACATTTTGCACAGATTATATATATCACAACATTATAGTTTTGACACATTGAGAAAAGCATAATTATCACATACAGTTTCACTGTAAAAAAAGGCTGTCGACACAAACGGCATACACAGTGGGGCAGTATCCAAGAAATAACCTAGCAGATATCTACGACACACCCGACAGATATCTACGACACACCCAACAGATATCTACGACACACCCACCAGATATCTATGACACACACGACAGATATCTACGACACACCCACCAGATATCTATGACACACCAGACAGATATCTACGACACACCCACCAGATATCTATGACACACCCACCAGATATCTATGACACACCCACCAGATATCTATGACACACCCACCAGATATCTACGACACATCCAGCAGATATCTACAACACACTCACCAGATATCTACAACACACCCACCAGATATCTACGACACACCCACCAGATATCTATGACACATCCGAGATATCTATGACACATCTAACAGATATCTATAAGATCTACCATAGTGACTAAGATTCCAGCCAACTTTTACACTGTACTACGTATTACACAATACACATATACGGAGGTTGTAGTAAGACAGGCCATTAAATAATGAAGGACAGATGTCTATGGACCAAAGAAAAGGGGATACTTGAATCTGCTGAAATTTATATATCTTAAGGGTATGACTCTATTATATTATAATGATCAGTAAAATTCATGCCACTCATCGGGATGTCATATTCGTATTACATGTTTACTTTTATATATGCCTTAAGTACATTGCAGCTATGCCCAAAGGTTACTAACGCAGTAATTGTGAGAGTCTGTAAGAAATAACAGAGGAAGACATTATTACACAAGAAGCAAATGCACTTTTAAGATGCTTCCAGCGAAGCCATCAGTGATTCCAAATCGGAGGGTCTTTGGTAGTCCGGGTCCTCATCTCTCACATCCCTGTCAGTGGCGTGGTACGATGGGTTGTGCGAAGTATGCGGTAGGTGCAACGTGCATGGCAACATCTCCGGCATGACGGTGTGGTGGGTAACGAGAGCGACGAGGCTAGACCAGTCTTTGTTTAGACCCTGCACGAAAGAACAAGCATTAGATACAGGAAAGGGAGAGGTAGGCACCATAGAGACCATCCAGAAGTTTCTCAAATGTAGCCACGTCAGAAGGAAGACCCCCTTACATAACAAAAAGCCAAAGAGGCCTCAATACGGTCACCTGAAAAAAGAGAAAAAGACGAAACAAGAAACCAAGGAGGCCCTCTTGAGATTAGGATGAGAAGACAACAAGGGTACTGCATGACATCAAAAACAAGACGCCAAAGAGACATGAAAATACCAATGAAGATACTGAAACAAGAAAGTACAGATTGTTGGAAAAAACTTGGCTGAAGTCACATCTAATTTCCTAAATAGAGATGTCCTAAACAAATCTGAATGAGACCTACACAGACAATATCTGCCAAATGGCAGACCTTTGCATTGAGTGGACATTGAAATATTTTCAAATAGAAAAGTCGATAGAAATTATCCTCTTGGCTCCCATGATGAGATGCTGAATGAACAAATGTGAAAGATACAAACCCAAGGACAATATCTGCCGAATGGGAGACCTCCGCAATAGAGGGTTCTCGAGAAAAAGATTTTTCAATTAAAAATACAAACATCAACACAAGTTACCTCCCCTCACTGCAATGACAATATGGTGACCAAATCCAAGGGAGACCAACCCAAGGACAATATTTGCAAAATAGCAGACCTCTGCAATATACGGTTCTTGAGAAGAAAATTTTTTAATAAAAAATACTAACATCGACAGGAGTTACCTCCCAGTGCTGTGATGAGGATACCATGAACAAATCTAGAAGAGACTAACCCTACAACAATATCTGCCAAATGGCAGACCTCCGCGCTAAGCGGTCCTTTAAGGAGACAATTTTTAAAGAAAATGTTAACATCGGCTGGATGGATGGACGACGGACAAACTCCGATCAGAAAAGCTCAATGAGCATAAGCTCAGGTGAGCTAATAACAGAGAAAGGGCTACCCAGATCCCATGGACAGATGTGCTTAAACGTCACAAATTGGATACTGATTAGACAAGATAGCGATTCAGTTTCATTTGGATAGAATTCCAGTAATGTAATCCCTTCACTACGTGCCCTTGGGACTACCTGGCAACATTTTTCGTGTGACAGCTTGGTGAGCAACAAACAACACGACTAATAAGGTTTGACCAATCTAAACTGAACCTTGATCAGACACTACACAGGAACCAACAAGTGTAACAGAGGGACCATTGCTGCGAGGGGTAACTACATCTCTACTGATGTCACGATGTAGGTGACAGGAGTTTTATACGATTCGGACTATATGATTGATTCATTTCATTTTTGCATCGAGTTTCGAAGTCTGTAGGCCTTGCACACTGCTAAGTCTCCCCCGCTGAAGTGCCTGCCAATCATTTCATTCCTACACAGTGAACAGGCCTCCTATATCTCAGCATCTCACTGTTCA
>WURV02154788.1:0-22077 GCA_011762755.2 Epimenia babai
AGATGTGTTGATGAAAGGAAAGATGTGCATCAAATATTACACCAAGATTTTTAGCAGATGAAGACGGGTAGATGCTAGTGTTACTGAATGTTATTGATATACTAGGCAGTGGTTTTTGTCGATAAGGCGAGGTAATGCATACAAATTCAGTTTTGGAAGGATTTATTTGCAATTTATTTGCGTTCATCCATTGCTCAATATCGCGAAGACACAGTTCCACCGATTCCACAACAGAACGGAGTTCAGTTGGATCGTCAATGTTGACTGGACACCATAGCTGTGTGTCATCAGCATAGAAGTGGCATTCTATTCCATGCTTCTGGATGACATTGAGCAAAGGACAAGTGTAGCAACTGAAAAGAAGTGGTCCTAAGACACTTCCTTGGGGAACACCATAGAGAATGGGGTATGACTTTGACATATGAGTACCTATATTAATAATAAAAGAACGATTTTGAACATAGGATTCGAGCCATTGAAGTGCGGTGCCACTGATACCAAAGTCCCGGCGTAATCGATGAATTAGAATGCCATGATCGATCGTATCAAAAGCAGCAGACAGGTCAAGAAGAAATAGAAATACTGATTTACCCGAATCAAGATGTTGCAGTATGCTGTTGGACACTGAGAGTGTTGCAGTTTCAACGCTGTGATAAGGGCGGTAGGCGGATTGGAGTGGCGAGAGAAGATGATTAGTAGTAAAATATTTGGAAAGTTGTGTATTTGCCGCTCGTTCAACCCATTTGGAAATTATTGTTAGATGGGAGACAGGCCGGTAGTTTTTTAAAACATTACAATCTAAATTGAGCTTTTTAAGTAGTGGGCTAATATAAGCTGTTTTTAGCGATTGTGGAAAAATACCTGTTGAGAAGGAAAGATTAAGTAGATAAGTAAGAGGCTGAATTAAAACTGCCAGAGAAGATTTAAGCAGAATTTTAGGGATCGGATCAATTGCAGATGTCTTTACAGGATTTTTATGGATTATTTCTAATAAATCATTATGAGTGAGCACAGCAAATTCGGTGAAATGATGTTCTGATTGAACACTCATAGGATACAAACTTAGCTATCCTGTCAGCTTTGAATTAATATGGACATGTTGATGCTGGGATAATATACATGAAATATGAGCATTACATAAAGCTAAAGCAGTTTCCTGACAACTTTGCCTTAAAGAAATTAGTCATATGTCATAATATGTAGATTACAATTTTACAAAGTGAATAATAGTGTGCCAATAATAGTTGTGAACATAAAATTGTAATCACAAATTACACACAGAAATTATCTTATAGTGCAGTTGCAATGATCAGTTAACATCATTGCTCATCATCGTACCAGACATATAATATATTAGACGTATGAATTCAATTTTAATAGCTGTAAAAACTCGATCGGTTCGTTACAAGTACAATTCAAATGCAATGCCTAAATAGCATCAAGAAAGGTTACTTACTAAATTTGTTTGGTTGCAGCAGAAAAACCGTTGATTCAGTATATTGATCATTCGTGTCTGCTAATATGTGTAGAACCGAAATTAAATTCTATCCAATCAAATAGGTCTCAAAGTAGTCATGTGATCAGGTTGATCACGTGACATATGAGATGATATAAGGCGTGCGCTGCTCGGGAAACATCAGATATAACGCACCTGCTCGTGGAGATCACGTTACTCGCGTTGCGCAAACGCAATTTCCTGCGCTTGGTAGAGCACGTTGTTCGTGAGTGACGAAACTTTCCGAAATGGATTATTTATTAATCCACATTTATCTTTTATATAAATATGCCATCTAATGTTGCTATGCAGGTTTTTTGTAACAGGATAATACCATTAGAGTTTCTATTGATTATTTTTCCCAAAATACTTGTTACATGACCGAAATTCTATTTTTATAACTTGACCTTTACTCACAGGCGCCAACTTGTAATGGCTACTGCAAGTTCAAAAATGTCCGACTTTATTCGTGGTCCTAATCTTTTACATACGATAGAAAATACATTCAAGGTACCCATTAAAGATTCGAAGCGTAAATCTAGTGTCACCGATCTTAATACCACCACTACCTCGACAAATTTTGATCGACCAGCGATGACTAAGGCGAGTTCCGTCGGAAAAAACTAATGACGATGTCAAGTTAACTTAATCTAGTCCATCTATGAACGTCACAATAGAATTCCAAAAATTGACAGATTTGGATGGGACTTTGGCTACGAAGGTTGCAAGTCCTCTATTGATTATTATATCATATATATATTATAATATTATATTATATAGAAAGTTACGCTCGTCCAAATAACTGCCCTTCTCTAGTTCCCACTAGAGTTAATATTGAGATTGGGATAAATTATCTAAGAAAAAATAAATATAGAGACTGCAAAATGCAAAAAATACAAAAATCTTTAATATGTGGTTAAATAGCAATTACAGGTGTTGCAGACTATATCACTTCCTGCGAGACGCTTATGTCAAAGGACGACATGGCAGATATCCTGGTGCAATGTGTTGACTCCATGGCCTTACTATATGATGCAAGTCGCCATTTGAATAAACAACGGCGAGAGAATCAACATCGCATACGAAGGCTTGTCGCACGACCTCGTCCCAAGTCCTTCGTTGTTATACGGGGATGATCTGGTGGCCAGGATAAAAGATCAACGAGACTAATAAGGTAGCTACGAGTTTAGCGCCTAAACAGTACGTCGGGCGAGGCAAGTCCCACTATCGACCGTACGATCGCTACAGCCGACCATACCGGTGTGAGTATTTGGCTCTTTGAGGATATTCGTTTCCCGACACTAAGTTGAGCCGCGATGCTGGACGCGCACCAACCTCCCTGACCAGCGGAAATTCGCAGTGTGGCAGGGATTACGGACGTGGGCGTGCCCAGTCTGTCAGAAAGGTCCGCAAAGGTGACTATATTGCTGGTACAATAAAGAAACACTAATATAACTGGACGAGATTAACGTCAGACATTTTCATTATAGAGACTGTAACGGGGTATAACATTGAATTTGAAACCTCGCCAGTCCAAACTAATTTACCTAATCGATCTTACATCCAGGATACGAAATTCACACCAACTTGAACACGTTGGAACAACAGGGTATTATAGAGAAGACTATTCACTCTCTACCCGACTTCGTATCCCATGTGTTTCTGGTTGATAAGAAAGATGGCTCTCATCGTTTGATTTTGAAATTTTCGGAACTAAATAAATATGTCTAATACCGCCATTTTAAAATGGACGCTTGTGAGTCTGTGATAGACCTGGTGCGGCCTAATGGCTATATGGCATCAGTGGATTTGAAAAATGCCGATTTCTGTGCCCATAGCTAAAGAGTCGTACTTAGGATTTATTTTTGATCATCCGCGATATCAATTCTGTTCATTGCCTCAAGGTCTCCATTCGGTGCCATATTTATTCACTCGACTGTTAAAACCAGTCTACGCTCACCCGCGAATGCAAGGCCACATTTTGTCAGCCTATATTGTTGACACCCTCCTTATAGGCTTGTCTCACCAGCAATGTATGAATAACATCAACGCAACTGTCGATTTGCTTGAATCGCGTGGTTTCTATGTGAATTATGAAAAATCCTTTTTACAGCCAACGCATGAATTGGAGCACCTTGGCTTTGTGATAACCTCCCGGTTAATGAAATTTACTTTAACAGAGACCAAAAAGAGGAAAGTAGAAAACAAAGGAGCAAGAATTCTCAATGCTTGTGAAGTAACCATTCGCGAGTTGGCTGAACAAATTGGCCTCTTTTGTATGTTTTCCAGCGGTACAGTACGGCCAGCTGTTTTATAGAGATCTTATCGCGGACAAAGATTGAGCTTTGAGACTCGCATCAGGTAACTTCGATGCATTGATACGCATTTCTGATGGTGCGAGATGTGAAAGAAACTGGTGGGTGTGTAATATCCATGATCAATTCCGATATGTTGATCACGGTCCTTATGATTACATAATAACATGTGATGCTTCCATGCAAGGCTGACGCGCTGTACTTCACGTTGCGTCGTTCAACATGTTCAACACAGTAGGTGAAAGATGGCCATCTTCGGATTTCAATGATCATATCAATTTTTTGGAATTGACCATGTTGTGTCATTCAGGATACTCTTATAGCGCCATTAATACTGCTCGTAGCGCGCTATCTACTTTTTTGTCATTAACTTTATCTAGTACTGTAGGTACACATCCTTAGGTGTCGCGATTCATGAAAGGAGTGGCCAACAGACGACCCTCTTAACCTCGCTATAATACCACGTGGGAGGTCGGTATTATTTTCGACTTTTTAGAAACCAGCCTCCTGTTGAGGAACTTTCACTGCATGATCTGACGTTACGCACTGTCACGTTGTTAGCTATTGTTTCAGCACAGAGTTCAGTCGTTACATCTTTTGGACTTGAACTACATGAATAGGATGGATGATAAAATTGTTTTCCTACATCCATGGTAACTTTAAACAGGCTAGATTATCTATGAACACTTTGATTGTGACTCTTCCCGCTTATAAAAATGACATTAGGGTGTGTATCTACCATACGCTGTCAGCGTACATGGATCGAACGAGCTTTTTACGTACGACTACCAAACTATTCATCAGTGTAATTAAACCCCATGGACATGTGACTAGTGATACTTTATCGCGTTGGATCAGGTTACTTATGTATAAAGCTGGGGTAGACACATCCTTATATAAGGCACACAGCACTAGATCTGCCTTTACATTTGCAGCCTTTCGTCAAGGCGTTAATATCGTTGACATTCTCCGGAAGGCCGGATGGTCATCTGAGAGGACATGGGCTCGATATTATAATAAACCTTTGGATATTGAGTCCTGTACATACTCTGACAAATTTTTGAACCGATAAATAGATAGTTCAGTGACTGTTGTCGGTCCTACAGTTTCCTTCTTTGGTGCGTGATTACCTTCTTTGGCGATTGAGACCATTCATTTTTGTTGAAGTCTCATATGTCACGTGATCAATTTGATCACATGACTACTTTGAGACCTGTTTGATTGGATAGAATTTATGGATTAACCGAGACTTACCTGTAAGTTGAGGTTTGATCATAATTCTATCGCATCAAATAGGCGAACAGTAGTCATGCACCACACCCGAAAAAAATTTTGACTCCCACCCAGTATTTGGGAATTTACGAATTAAGCAACTTGGCAAGGTATAGTTTTTAATCATCTTCATGGATATTTCTATTGTGTTTAATGAATGCCCTCAATCGTGGTTAAAATCTGACGTTTCCCGAGCAGCGCACGCCTTATATCATCTCATATGTCACGTGATCAATTTGATCACATGACTACTATTCGCCTATTTGATGTGGATAGAATTATGATCAAACCTCAACTTACAGGTAAGTCTCGGGTAATCCATAAATTTTAGTAGCTCAACAAGAGAGAGGTAAGGGTTGCCCTAAATGGCATATCCAAAGGGAAGTCTGTTAATAGGGGCTGCCCGCAGAGGGGGGGGGGGGTTCTGTCCCCAATATTATGGAACTTTCCAATGGCCTTCTAATGAGACTAAACGTCCATACGGCAGTTCATGTACAAGCCTTTGCGGATGATGTAACTTTGTTAGTTCCAGGCTGTGATGTAGGTACCATTAGACATCATACAGAATGCCCTTGTCACATTAGAACGTTGGTGCAACGATCATCGGCTCATGGTAAACCCGCTAAAAACAGATTATGTGTTGTTTACACACAAACGTAAGTAGGTCCATAAAGATCTGTTCATTAACAATACACCAATCATGAAAAGAACTCGGGTCAAATACCTTAGGGTCTTGTTCACCAAGACACTGAACTGGTCACCTCATGTGACGGCCAAGATTAAACGTATGACATGTGCTCCGTCGCAATGTAGACGCGCAGTGGGTAGATCTTGGGGTCTCAGTCCCCATGCAAGTATTGGATGTATACTACCATAATCCGTCCTATATTAACGTATGCATCCAATGTATGGATCGATTTTATATGCAAAGTAGGATTGTGAAGGAATTGGATAAAATACAGCGCACTGCATCAGTAATGGTTACTGGCGCTATGCACTCCACTCCTGGTGCTGCACTTAACACTGCTCGAGGTCTAACTCCCCTGCATTTGCTCTTAATGGAAGATGCCACTCAAAGGCGAATAAGGGCTCTAAGTTACTGGGTCAAGGCAATTCCTTTCATTAAATCCAGGAAAACGCGCAAAAGTGTATATGAGAAACAGCTTAGAAACAATCGTTTTAGAGACTATCCTAGTGACATCTTGATTAACCAAAATGATTTTGGTAAAATGTGCACCATTTCATTGGAATATGACCCTAGGGCCTACAGAAGTCATATACACAATACAGTCATGTGTTGGACTGACGGGTCACTAAGGAATGATCAGGCTGGATGAGGGGTTGCCATTTTTCCACCATGTTCAGGTGATATAAGCTGGGCTATCCCTCTTGGTAATCTGATTACAATATTTAAAGCTGAAGTCTATGCAATTATATCTTGCCCTCAATATATATTGGATAGACAGATTATAGGTATGGTGATCATCATACATAGTGACAGTCAGGCTAGTCTAAAAGCATTGGATAAATATAGTAACAAATCTAAACTTGTCAATGAATGCAGAATGTTAATAATAATAATAATAATAATAATAATAATAAAGCTTTATTTAAAGTGCCGTATTATCCCTTGGTCAATAATGACAAGATGATGTCGACGACACTTTACAATGTTACTAGCTAAAACATAAACTAATGAAGTTATATGGAATTTGGGGAGTACTGCAATGTCTAGTGGTGGTTTCACACTTGTATAAACTTGTACAATATACACATACTAACTGTGATGACGACTTTGAATTATGAAGAATTAAATGTAAATATGTAACACTATGTGAACTAAGAAAAGCTAATGAACAATACAGTAAGTCTATGTGTAAGCAAGGGTGAAGCGGAGACTTTTGAGTTAGGACTTGAAGAGGGTGAGAGTGGGAGGTTTTGATGTCAAGAAGGAGAGCATTAAAGAGTAGAGCGGAGTTGAAGGTAAAAGTACAATCGCTGATGTGCTCGCTTAGATCTTGGGACAACGAGATGAACTGTTTTAGACTGCCTTGTGTTTCTGGCGGACTTATGGATGACTGTGAGATCGCTGAGATACTTTGGTGCAGTGGAATTAAGGCATTTGTAGGTAAGAACAAGTGTTTTCAACTGTATGCACTGTTCCACAGGAAGCCAATGAAGGGAGATCAGGGCGAGAGTGACATGTTGAGAGCGACGAGTGCGAGTAAGAAGTCGAGCCGTACTTTTTTGGAGCTTATGGAATCGTTGAATGTCACAGGTTGGAAAGTTAGAAGGGAATTGCAGTTGTCGATACTGGCAGATACAAAAGCTTGAACGAGCGTTAGGCAGAGTGTTGAGTTCAGATATTTTGAAATGGACGAGAAATTTTTGAGACTGTGATAGCCAGATTTAGTGACGTTGCTGATATGGTATCTGAAGATGAAGTGGGAGTCGAATGTGACACCTAGGTTACGGGTAGTGGCAGTAGGACTTATGGTAGTATTACCTAAAGAAATGGAAATTATCGATGGCGGTGCAGGACGGAAGGGTGAGAAGATAAATAAAAGTTCAATCTTGTCTGAGTTAGGCTTTAGTCTATTAATCAGCATCCACTGAGAAATGTCCTAAAGGCAGGCGGAAATTTGTGTGAGCTTGGTTGAAACTTCTGTTGGGTTCAGAGTAGGGTGTCGTCGGCATAGAGTTTATAGTTGATACCATTTTATTGAATAATGTCACCGAAGGTCGAGAAAAGCAGGCGTCAGGGTACGCTGCCTTGGGAACTCCACATGGTAGTGGATGCGGCTTAGACTTGTGATTTCGGGTTTGAACGATTAAAGAGCGGTTGTGTAAGTATGAGGTGATCCATGAGAGAGCAGTCTGCCTGATGCCAAAGCGTGATTCAAGGCGGGAGAGTAGAGTTTGGTGATCGATTGTGTCAAATAGGGCACTCAGCTCGAGTAAGACCAAGATTACAGCTTTGCCAGAGTCGAGAGATTTTTGACTGCTGTCAGTGATTTACAGAAGATAAGTTTCGACGCTGTGCTTTTTTCTGTATGCCGATCGAAATGATGATACTTTCATGCTGAATGCTCTTGAAAAATCTTACGGCCTGTTCGGTTTCTTGTTTGTGGCGTACAGTTGCTATCAAAAATAGAGGTGGGATTGCCCTGTTAGCCATATCGTTAATGCGACAAGTACAAAGATATTACCTCTTTAGACTGTCTGATTGAAGATTGACACAAGCTTCCGTATGTAGGGTACATACGAAGGTTATGTTTGATATGCGATAACTCGTGTTCATCGTTAATCGGGTCTTCCGAGGATGTGGTACCAGTATATTTGTTGTAACTATTATCAAGTCATACGCAGACAAAAAATATATCAGTAACACTATTTTTCCCACATACTAAATCAATATTGGCTGCATGGATTTTGGCATATGATATATGTCTGATCATTTTTGTTACCTATCAATGTTGTGTGGGCATCCTGAACGTTCTTACAGACTGTTATTTTGTTTTCAGGTTTTCTCTGATTGCAGTTGCATCAACGTCAACCTAACATCAACTTTGAACGAATACAAGTCGAGTACCAGCAAAACATCCAGCCAGGTCGCCACTCCCGGATACTGCCCATCCAAGTGTACAGGGCTGTACCCATATCTCGCTATGGGCTTTGCCGGCGCATTCGCTGGAGTTACAGTAGCAGTTCCGAAAATCATCGTGAACATCAGGTTTCTCATAACTATATATTACGTACTGCTGTTCGCCAGGTTCCCTATTACAATATTCTTCATCTCATGTGTTACCAAACTATCAAAGTCACACAATAAAAACAACCTGATAATCGAAATGATGGGATTTAAGTCACACGTAACATCTCCTTATCACATATGGCATTGTCCGTGTCATGTAACAAAATACCTCGGCCAGGTCACGTCTAATAACTCTATAATTTGTAGGTACAGGCCTATTCAAAGTTTTCCAGGCCACTTAGAACATAATTTATTTGACACATGAGGATTGCTTTTTTCTCATAATGCCGTTGGTGTCATCATACACATAGAATCTGGAACTAGCTATGAACGAGAATTGTCTCGGAACTTTCAAGACATTTCTCTTTTAAACTCTACCTTATTTTATACCTTTACCGTACGGTTGTTTGTTTTTACAGAATTGTTAAGGATAAAGATCGAAGTTTGGCCATTGGGATGAATTCGTTCGTCACGACGTTATTCGGTCAGTAGTGAAATTTTTAGAAAAACATTATTAACCTAAATCGACGAACGATGCTAGAGGGAAGCATGTCGAAGTTAAGCCCAGGGGTGGGCAAGTGTTTTTATTGAAAGGGACATAATTCTTTTCAACAAGAAAAATACCATTATCATCCAAAAAATTCTTCCCCCACATTCCACAAAGAATTGTTTTTGTGAAGAGGAGAATACATCATCATATTGTTACTTATTTGATCATTAGTATTTTCATCATTTAATTAGAAAATAATTATTTCATCTTGAGCTCACATTCAACCACGTAATACCAAAAATCAGTTTTGTTTGGATTAATGTGAAATCTTTTTTAAACTGCTCTACCACAACAACAGCATTTCAGTTTCGATTTTTTTTCTGGTCTGGCTGTCTAATCATCTAATGATATTCTTTAAAAAAAGTCTTTGAATATGAGATATTATACATCGCATTGTTCACATTGTCATTACCGTGTGTACGTATAAAAACATATAATTGCATTCTTTAACTATTATATCCATTATCGTAAATAAAATCAAACCCTCGCAGAAATAAATCTGTTATTCAAACAATAGACTTTTAATACAAGTAACAGGTTGACCAGTGACTACATGTCTGGGTGCTAATTTTTAATTGAAGGAGGCAACGACGAATTCGATGAATATAATATGGCAAAACAGTATGACTGGATAGTAGTTTTTTTCTGTCCAGGATCGTTTCTGTCCCCTATCCTCTTCGGCGCTATCATCGACACCTCGTGTATTCTGTGGCGAGGTTCCTGTCGCCTCTACAACATCGCCGACCTGCGCACAAATTACCATGTCCACACCGGATGGCTGGGTTATAAATAATTATACTGATTACACTCTCCTATCATATTTATGTATATTACGAGTTCTTATTTACCTGAATGAAAAATGTTTTTACATTCGATAGCCTCTGATATACATCTTTGTAGTGAGTCACAACGGTGTTAGCACTCCTTTTAGTATTTATATCACCGGAAAATCATTGTTCATAAAAGAGTAAAAAATATTTTAATGGGGTTAGCCAATGTGGTTCAATGAAGAACTGGAGAAAATTCCACAGGGAAACCTATGCATCTAATAGGACTCTTTTCTGTGAATTTCTCTCCAGCTATGGAAATATCGTCATTTTGTGATGTTTCCAGGACTCCTTGCTCAAGCTTTGTACGCTGTGGCGCTCATTGTAGTGTTGTGTTGCAAGAAATACGCGAATATTCTCGACAAAAAATGCGATTCTGAAAGTAACATGGCAGAAATCGGTTGCATGTGTAATTTGCGAGGTAAAGCACCAAAGAGCAAAACGACAGATGGGACAAATCAACAGGGACCAGCGGTGAAAGATAGCGGCCACACCGAAGGACGCGATAACGCCGTCTTTAGAGGAGAAAGTGGGGATATCAAAAACGATACCATCGACACGCCGTTTTAGGTTTTGTCGTCCTTCCTATTTCTTCCAATTATTAAACAACCAGTGATTGGATACATTCTTATTTAACCATGGTTTTATTATGGGGCATCCGTCGCATTATTCTATAACTGTAGCTATAATTAGATATGAATGTATATAATTGTAACGCTGTTTTATACTAATCAAGAGCTTTTGCATGTTACAAACATAAGATGATTGAAGCAGAATCAAATGCTGTTATGGTCCTCATCTTGACCGTCCCTTAACTATCGAAAACTACTCGGCATTCTCAAAAGTTAAAAAGTTGGCAACCCACTCACTCGTTAAGCCAGAGTCACGTATCTCACTTTCTCAGATACATAATGTATTATTAAATATTCCACTTATAGTTTTATTTTCATCCTTTAATAAGTGTTTACATTTTCTATCTGTAAAAAACCCGGGAGTATATGGATACTGATATCTGTGCTATATAAAATGTTTCTACATTTACATTAACTTTCTCAATTTAGAAAACAATGTAAAAATTCCAATGCTTTCTTCTCATTTGTTACTACTGTATTATAATTGTTTCAAACATAAGACCAGATTATTCGGTTAGTGCTATTTATACATTTAGTTATGTCTTCTAAAATTGTTTTTTCCCCAATACCCGTCGCGTATCCATCACATCGACAGTTACTTGTCCACTATTCACGATAACATGTGTGGATTTTGGCTATATTTCTTTTAATATGTCACCCTGCCATTATAAAAAAAAAAGATTTTAGGGTGCAAAATAGTATGTGACGTGCTGTTTTGTGGTCAAGTAAATTCGGTCGTTTTAAACCATTATTGGATGTTTGCATTGGTCCCCAATTCTTGATAAAAACGAGATTCACGTTCATGTCTTTCTGTGTTTGCCTTAAACTTAACGTCTGATTAAATTTGTGATCTTTATACTTTTTAATTTTCATACGGTAGTCATGTCATACCGTTTTGTCTTATTACATGTGACAGGTCCCTTTAAGTGCAGGGCTAAAATCGCTACAAGGTACCAGCAGCTAATCAGAACAAAATTGAGCTTTGATTAACAGATGATATTTATGAAACATGATGTAAAAACAGCGTATCGACACTACTATTATTGTTATTTATATTCGTTTGTTTGTTTCACAAAGGCGCAGCTGAGTGAATTTCCATGGGGATATCTGGACGAATGACACTTTGACAACCGCGTATTTTAGTTTGTATTCCAGGGCATGCCACGAACGGTAGGAATTCTATTCTATAAATTCACTTTTGTTTTGGGAAGTTATTGCTGGAGCCTAATGCGTAGTGACTTGAGTGTCATATTGATTGTGCTGTGGCGACCGACTATTGACTGATGGACGAATGTATTGATAGCCGCACAGAAATGCCCCGAAAGAACCTATGCCTTCGATGGGAGCTCTGCGTATCTACACCCGATACCTATGTATTGATAGCCGATTGTGTAATTAGAAGGCCCTGCTCATCTTTTGTCAATAGACGCTGTGGTCCATGAGCGGATTCAGTTAATAATAGCACCGCTTGTAGTCCTCAATGAAAGACTTGAAAACTCAAGCAGTCCGCATTGGGCCTGCCGTAGGCCGCTGTTCGGTCAGCGCTGGCATACACCATCTTCTGGCATGTGTTATTACCAACACCAGCGTCGGGTACCGCACCTCTGCACCTAGCGTTAGTGTGAGTTGTGTTATTATTTGTAGAATAGAGTTAACAACGCAAGCAGCTCTGCTGGAGAAAACTTTGTCGTGTGGTCTAAAGAAAAGGCCGTTATCTATACTCCAGCGACTCTGTAAGTTAACGAAATGCGCCGGCGGGTATCGGTCATGTAGCTAGGTTGGTAGAACACCCGAGCAGTTATGTAGATGTCATATTTTCGGGGACGGACCAATGCAATTTTATGAGCGTTTTCCTCTTGTTATTTGTGAACCTGATGGATGTCCCCGTTAAGGTGACATTACACGCTCAAGATGGATGTCGAGTATGCGCAAGTCTCAGAAATTAGACATGAGATAACTTCTTCAGACAATTTTTCTCTAGCGTTATTGTGCGCCTTTCCCCCAATTCGTCTTAGCATTGGGAATGTTCGGATGAGCCCTATAAAGCTATACTGCACTGAAGAATAATCTGCCCAATTACATCGGAAAAAACTCAAATTGCACCTTAGCACTGAAGAATTAATAACTTTAATCTTTTATTATTAATAAAATAAGTAGAAAATGTTTACAGTACATGTAAACATCCGGTTAAATAATTTCTAGAGCTGTAGACCTATTGATATCATAACTGTGATATAGCAATGTGGTTAGTTATTGTTGATGAACTTGTGAATATTGTAAATAGCAGTTACCTCAATTGGTGAAACAACTCACGATTCCGCTTTTAGATTCGACTTTGTTTATTACACCTGTTTATTTAGGACCGTTTGTTTAATGTGCCTTCTCCGAGTTCCTACGGATAGAAAAGACTCGATGTTACTCTAACTTCTATAGTAGTGATGAGTGGTGTGTTCTATTTATTGGTATCGGCGTATATTTTCGACGTTTCCTACTCGATAATTATGGGGTACCCCAAGCGTTATGGGTTTGAGAATATTTACTGTGATTCGCTATATTCGAAATCACCAACCATCACGTTTCCTACTAAGGTGCGTATAGCCGTAATTCTAAACTATCGAACCAATAATCAGCCTAATACTCGCGTATTTCCGGTAGTGCGATTTCTCCTACAGTTATTGATAGTATAACCATGGATGCCGTAAGAACATAATACCTAGTTGTTAAGGGCATATTTTTCAGCTTTTGTTAACGTCTACATTATTGTTCGTCTAATGAAACATCTAGGTTTATTCATTATAAACCATAATTATGATCGTTTCTCAGTTGTCATGTACGTATTCCGTATTTCTCAGCCACTTGTGTGGACTGCCGAATCACGGTTTACACCGAGTGATTCGAGAATATTCACGATACAAGCAATCACCCGTATAGCTTCACACATCAACGTATTGGGAAAATAGCGTGTATTGTACAAACGCACCAGTCTTACACTATATCTACAAGTACCTTTTCAGATTAGACCCACTTACCGATGTGGTTGCTTACGGAATACAGTAGCTGCATTGTACTCCACGATACCGAAAAATTATATTCTGCGAAAGGACGCCACTGGGTAAATAATTAATAGCAATGAATATTGCGCTGTCACTCGACACACTTGCTTATTTTACATTTTTAATCTAGAATATATGCGCACATATATTGCATAGCAACATCTTGAACTAACTTAGAACTAGTTGGACTTTTACTACGCAAATTATTAAAACAAAATTGCTCTATAACAAGACTGTAGGATTAATAAAATTCGGTAGATGTTCAGATTGGAACCCGCTTAAAGTGCCTCGAATTTAGCACCAGAGATTTGTCGACCGAATACGTAAGTGACGTCAAATTCATATTTCTAACACTGATAAATATATTACAAATCTGGTGTCATTACTGAAATATTATTTTAACTACAGTATATTCACGCACACGGCTAAAATCGGCGATTAGGCTGCTCTCTCAGTCAAACAATGCAGGCGGAACACTAATTCAAATGTCAATATAATATGGTAGATATTTAGTGTATTTAGTTTTTCGTGCTCGATTATTGAGAGATTTGTTGTATATTGGATTATTGTAAGAGGAATGTAATTGCATTATAAAAAGTTAAACGAAGGCGATGCTGTAAGTCCGACACTGCATTTACTCCCTGAAATGGAGTAGCACTAAAACCACAGCTTTATCCTTTTTGCATGCGACGCGTGGCATTTTTCGAACATGACGGCGTTTGTAACCCCGTCTGCTCGTGAAGGGTTGAGTAGTCTATGCAGACTGGTGATGACGATGATGACAACGATGACATTACCTCGTTGCGCAATCACTCCGCTACCTCATTTCACATAGCCATTGTCTATCGCGAATTTCAGGCGTGTGTGACATGGGGAGGCTATTCATTGGTATTAGGACCCAATAGTTTGAAGAGGCAGTCAATACTGGCCAAACTTGGTAATTTCTCACACTATAGTACATGAGTATGATTCTTTCAGCGATCTCGAAATAGCTCCAATAAGTGCGGGCTCACAAGAGTCAGGGAAAGCCCAAATGGGTTGATGGTTGGTTGGCTGATTCTGTTATTGCTGTATTATTTGATAAGATAACAAAAGAACATAAATAGCGCTATATTTGAATATATACATAGACGCCGTGGACGATGGCGAAAGAACAATATATTAACGACGACGTCAAACAAAATGGAAAGGAGCAATCGCCTCAGTCGCAATACATCGGTGAGAAATCCGGGTGCGGACTGGGAAGCTGTACACCGACCTGGTTACAGTGCTGCGCCGACATCCGCGCATTCACTGCGCTCGCCGCAGTCGCATCCATGGTCTCCCAAGTTCTAGTATTCTACATGATTTCGCAAATAACAGCCGTCGAAAGACAGTTCGGTCTATCTAGTACGCAGTCTGGATTTCTGTTGAGTGCCAACGACATCGGCTTCCTGATAGCAGTGCTGCTCGCGAGCCATCTCGGACGCAGCGCTCACCGCCCTCGTATTCTCAGCATCGTTATCATTCTGTTCGGAATTTTCGCCATTATCGGGGCCGTTCCGCATTTCATAATGTTGTCGTACGATATGAAGCTGTTTTTCACAACAGTGGTCACTAATCGACATACGTGCAACATCATAACCGACAACTCCACCTCGTATTTTGGCGAACGCACGGCGGATGATATTAAGATTATATCTCACGTGCGCACGGTTTCGTTCGCTTTGTTGACAACGACCTTCATCTGCCAGGGAGTACTTAAGGCACCCCGATATCCTATAGTAGTCACGTTTATTGACGAACACGTCATCAAGAGCAAAACCGGATTATACATGGGTAGGTATCGTAAATTTATCATACCTTTATTAGTTTTCATCATTCTGGTCCGTTGTGTCGTGTCGAAAATATGTTATAAATGCACCTGTTATTTTTCTAAATGAAAAGTCCAGATACAACATACATAACTAACAAACAGATCCATGAAGAATAGCGCTATGAAAATATGATAAGATTTTAAGTACCGTAAAAATTTATAGTTCTTTGTTATTTTTATATAGCCATCATAGAAGTTCGTTATATTTATATTTTCCACTCTTTATTCTATTACATAAAACATAATATTATTTAGCAATAACCTGGTGGCTAGCCGTTTTTCGCACCCTATACCTTGATGTTTATATCTTAATCATTGTTTATCACTCGTCGCCAGCTTTGTTGTCAACTGTGGCGATAATTGGAGTGGTCATTGCTTTCGGCGTTGGTGCTGTTTTCTCCAACATCTATGTCACGCTGCAACGTGAGTCAGTATACTGTGGCTTAAGTACCATACTAATACTGATTTCATTGAAGTTTTGTCGCTAAAGGAATAAATTCGCGAAAACGAGGAATTTTCAGACACTTATTCTGTATTCTGCGCGGTAGTGTCTTATTGCCGGTATGCACAGAAAACGAGACTTGCATAGCAATTATACAAAATACATTTCAATACAATTTCTGCACCGAACTTTGAGTTGCATCCTCGTGAGTAAGTGTGATATTTATATATCGCACTTCAACGCCGTTTACGCAGACTGTCATATAGCGGTTAAGGAGTCATTGGCGGAAGTCAGCCCTACAACAGGCGCCAGCAAGCCCCTTAAAAATCACTTTCACGGTGTATATTAATTCGCATTGTTACAAATTAATTTGGTACTGATGGCTCAGTCGACCAAAGCAACTGGGAGAAGTACCGTGCCGAATGATACAACGGGAAAACATAATTGGCCGACCCGGGATTCTAACCCTCAACTTTCTGGTTCGTAGGCCGGCGCCACCAACGGAGCTATCCCCTGCCCAAAACGTGTATAACGTGTATGGGTGGGCTGATATCTTAGCATCTCTGACCAGGATGCTATTTTATTTTTAAGAAGCGATCCATCAAATTGTACATTCGCCTCAAGGGTTGAGTCTTTATATAAATTCTCGACAAGGAATCATTTTTTGCTAAATGTCTGTGGTGTAGTGTCAATTTTTCAAACTTGAAATTGAATCAGTATAAAAATTAATGGTCATTTGCTATATGAATTATTGTATTATTACAGGCACGAGTTTGACTCCGAAAGACCCGCGTTGGGTGGGAGCCTGGTGGCTAGGGTTCGTAATCGTGGGAGCGGCTTCTATTGTCGCTGCGTTACCTATTATCTGCTTTCCTAAGAAACTCCGACAACCCGTGGACAGGATAAATGGGGCGGGCGTTATAACCGCCTCAAGATCCCGCGCACTTTCGCTCGTTGGACTTGGGCTGCAAGTCGAATCATTTTCGGAAATGAACATGAAAAAATATGACGAAAATTCACAAGATGACCAAATGAAGGACGATACGTTCACAAAAGTGTGCGATTCGGGTATTAAGGACGGGAGTACGCAGGAAGGAAATAACGCGTCTATAGAAAAGGAGGCACCGTCCTTAGGCGGGAAAAGGTTGTCTATCCCTAGGGAGAGCGTCATATCGGATATCAAACAAGCGAGCAAACGTTTCGAACAGGAAATCCGCGGTGGGTCCCGGCTGTGAAACATTGCATTTTAATTCGCTTCCATCACACATTAGACATATAGACACATAGCTAACTAACTACCTTTAAATCAAAACCTGAAACTTTTCATTTTTCTACTGCCTTTTGCTAAGTTTAGAGTGGGTAATTTTATAGTGCAATACTACTTAATTTTCTTATATTTTGTGTTTTTCGTGTGATATTTAACATAGTTTTACAGCGTTATTATATGTCTGACACTGTGCCAATATCCGATCTGTCCTGTAATACTTTAAGTTCTATTTTCTTCATATGTGATCTTACTGTATATGCCTATTTTATTTTCGATTTATTCATGGTATAACGAGTCTGATTTTGAACCGTAATCCTTGTGTTCCTAGTTAATCATAGTAACCGTAAATTGTCAAGTGTCTTTGATAGCCATGTTTCAAAAGGACAGTATCAATCAATAAAATTTTATTTCATTTCATTTGAAGCTCCATATATTGATTAGGTAAAGCATTCACGATACTTGTCTATTTCGCTTTTTTCTTATAGATCTCCTCGACAATCAATATACATCTGTTTCTCAAATAACTGTTTTCCGCATCAAATAACTGTTTCTCTCCACCGTGTCACTTCGATTATATTGCATTTTTGACACATTTCAGACTTTCCCAGGGCACTCTACCGTTTGTTGAGGAACCCCGTATACCTTTTCCTTCTCATCGGTGACGGATTTCATGCCATTGTCGTCAATGGACGCGTGTCGTATCTACCGAAATACATAGAGAGCCACTTTCAGATTGTTGCCAGTCGCGCTAACATGTTGTTTGGTAGGTATATATGTTCGCTTGCCTGTGCAACCTGCGCGTGCACCCGTGCGCGTCTTCGGATTTTTGTGATTTTCAAATATTGATGTCATTATTCTCGTACACTTTATCTCGAATCTTCTCTGTATTTCGTACGCCTTTCTATCTATTCCTCTCCCTTGCTTTTGTTAAATAACAATAAGGCATTCTCAGACATCGTTTTTCTGATTCACAGGTATTACGATGATTGTCGGGGCATCTCTAGGCGCATTGACGGGCGGTATTACAGTCTCCTGTCTGAAACTCTCTCCTCGTGGCTGTTTAATGTGGATGGTCATCGCGGGCACAATTGCCCATGTTTTGCTCATGGCATCCGCTGCTATCAAATGCCCACAAGCGAGTTTTAACGGTTACAACATGAAGGAGTTACTTGCAGGGACAAAATCAGAGTCATCGGAGTTGATTTCTTGTGGAAATCAAGGCAACTGCTCTTGCAGCGACGATCAGTTTCTGCCGGTGTGTGGCTCTGACGGAAAAAACTATTTTTCACCATGCCACGCTGGTTGTTCTACTGAATATAAATCGGTTAGTCTTCGAAGACAAAATATAGGTGCGATTCGGTAGAGTAGAGGAGATTAATAGATTTTTTCAATGTTATCAACATGAAACTTGATGAATAAGCTTCTATCCGAAATCACACACTGATCACACTGAGATTTCAAAATGGATATCTACGGGAATGAGGCGACTCTGCTATAGACGGTCACTCCAAAGCTTTCGGGGGTCACGTCCATGCCCCAAAGCAAGCAATCGTATTTGTTGGATGCTTTTTCTTCATATCAGACATATACCTAGAAACCTTTCTACAATAATAGATGTGCATTATCACTAAGTCCTATAATTAACCATATGACTTATTCATGAGCTATCACGGATTTCAAAAAGTTTGTTAAATGAGTATGCTGTTTGTTGATAGTCGAAACGAGCCAACTGTCTGCGCAAATTAATCCACTGTAATAAACGGAACGACATATTCACTAACGTATTGCCAACCACCATGTACGCTAGCCATAATGGTGTAAATAGCTAATTATTTTCGGTTTAGAAATAATGCAGGTTTCAGTGGCGGTTTATTAATGATATTGATGTCAGTAGCACTTAGAATAACCCACTCCAGTAAAAAAAAACTCCCACGAATCGAGGCGTGGCAATCGTTCATTTTTTCGTATACGAATGCATTCAAGGGGTAAAGCCCGAAATAAATTTCTCTCGTATTTCGGATTCTAAACACGGCCCTGTCACGTCTCCAATGAATGATCTGCAGGCTCTTACCACTCGATAATGCGCGTTTATCGCTATAAGCAGAAAGTCGATTTTTTATGTGAGGTTCCATTTCTTCAGGTTTTTTACGACTGCACGTGCATCGACATCAACATTACATCGACTTTGACATCATACAAGAAGACACATTCCAATACAACATTCAGCCAGGTAGCCATTCCAGGAAACTGTCCATCCAATTGCACTGGACTATTCGCATACCTCGCTATGGGCTTTGTTGGTGCATTCGCTGGAATTAGTCAAGCCGTACCCAAGATCATCGTCAACATCAGGTCACACATACTTTATTACTTTATTCTCGTGGCTACGAATTTTTATTAAATCGCACATATTACCATACCTTCTAGGTCTCGGGTAACAAAGCTATCTAGGTTGCGCATTCCCCAAATTTATCCAGATCACTCATTGTGTTATTCAGGTCACGCATGACAAAAATATGAAATGAAATGAAATTTATTTGATTAAAGTGTACTTTTTAGCTGAGCTGACAAACACACATAAAACAATAGCCTAGGACTATAATGTAATTACGTCAATTATATAAAATTAACATCTAACCGTAACAGGTAATGCAGATCAATGTTAGATACAATTATGTACATTTGTAGATAACAATGATGAATAAAACAGTAGAAAGTCGAACCGAAAAAAGGAATCATATGTAAGCAAAGTCGTCATCAATATGGAGAATTGGTCAAAATAGGATAGATAAGAAGGAAACATGCCATGGATACATTTTTAAGTAAGGAGGTGCATTTGGATGCTTATACGGGACGTGACAGGTAGCTAGTAGAGTGAGCGGAGAACTGGAGTGACGGGAGAGCAACGGGCGGTCCGAGAGAAAACTAGAGCAGCTCTGTTCTGTAATTTTTAGAATCGAGAGAGTTCAGTGGAAAAGAGATCTCCATAGAGTGAATTATAGTTGTCGACTTTGCTGGTGATAAAAGCATGTATTAAGGTCTCACATAGTTAAGGTTTCAAGTACCCAGAGATTGATCGAATGTTGCATAAACATGTATATCCAGATTCGAGAGTTTGGGATATCTGTTTATATAGGTTCATATGAGTGTCAAATATTATACGTGGGTTGCAAACGTGGTCAGAGGGTTTGATGGTGGAGCCTTTAATGGTGATGAAGATGTCTGGAGGAGGTGTAGTATGGAATGGTAAAGAGATGAGCATAAGTTCTGTCTTTGTTGGATTAATTTTCAATTTATTAACGGTCATCCAGTCCAAAAATTTTATGGAGGCATAGAGTTAGTTTTTTTCAGTGGTGTTTCAAGCGATAGAGGATCCTTTGTGTTGACATGTGGCCAGAGTTTGGTATTGTCAGCCTAGAACATGTAGTCGATGCGGTGTTTATCGATGATGTTGCCAAGCCGCGTAGTGTACATGGTATAGAGTGTAGGACCAAGTGCGCTACCCTGTGGGACGCCATAAGGGGATAGATGATGACTTGATATTAAGTCAGATGTTCTTACAACATAGCGCCGGTCTTTTAGATAATCTTTGATCCATGTGAGAGCATAGCCGATGGTACCGAATCGAGATTTGAGACGATTAAGAAGAATGTTGTGATCGATAGTTCAAAGGCGGCAGTTAGATCAAGTAGAAACTACATAATTTCCATTATCCAGATATTGTGTAATGCTGCTACTGATGCAAAGTAGAGAAGTTTCGACGCTTAAGTTTTATCGGTAGGCAGATTGTCGAGGTGAGAGCAAGGAGTTAGTTTGAGGTAGCGGCGAGTTCCAGTTTGGGGCGTTCCCCACTCATAGGTGGTGCGAGAACAGCTGCAGGCGCGTTAAGGGTATTCGACGGTTTTTTATAATAACATTACTTAAGTAGCTTTCTGCGAACGGATACCTACATACGTTCTGAAACCAAACACATTTTGATGATTCCTGTATTGACGCATGCTGACTTTTATAATATTGTTCTTCTATTCTTTGTCGAAATTCTGCCACTGTTACGTTAACACTTCCATTGTAGTGTCCCTACTGAGTTTCCCAAACAACATCCATACCATTTTCAGATAAACATCCAACATAACATATTCGGCTTCCGTCTAAGTAGTTCCGGGTTCGCGTCATAAATTATTTTACATTTATTATCGTTCTTGGTCATAACTTTGAGCCAAAATTTGAAGGCGCGCGTTTGAGTCTCACAATGAGAGCCAAAATTTGAGGCTCGCGTTTGAGTCTCACAATGAATGACGAAAATAGTCCAGACACAATAACAGCGGCCGCGCGAAACCGGTCGAGGGCCAGCATGACCGACGCTCTAAACTACGTGCGAGCACTAGCGCCCCAGCGCGCAGCTACACAAAAGCTCCATGTAGGTAATAGTTGGGCAATATTAACAAGCGATCGTTGACTGCAAGCCGTCAGTACGAATCCTTAAATGAGCCTAGCGTCTCGAGTCTTCACAATACAGACGCGCTTGCGACAAGCACACAGCAGCCCCCCCCCCCCTATTAGAGCCCCGTGACCTTTTGCTCGCCGGCGAGCCATTTGGCGGTGCCGCGCGCAACGC
>WURV02154788.1:22087-35785 GCA_011762755.2 Epimenia babai
CCGTAATACGTATTTGTATACGCACTGGGTAAAGATTAAATTTGTGACACTCCTTTAATAACCCTTTTCTACCGTGTTTTGACAGAATTGTTAAGGATAAAGATCGAAGTTTGGCTATTGGTATGAATTCGTTCATCACGACGTTATTCGGTGAGTACAGCAGTTAGACATTTAAAATTGTTAACCTAAATCCACGAGTTATGTGAGAGAGGAGAATATCGACCTTGTGAGCCCAGTGGAACAAAATCCTAGAGAGAAGCAAATATATCTTTGCGGGAAGAATAACACAATTATTACCATAAAGTGTTTTTTGTTAATATCAGCTGCTTCGATCAAATATTATGTATTCTTGCATTTTTTAACTTTGTATGTGCTATGATAAAGTCGCGGCCATTGCTGAAGTAGATTAGTTGTTTTTGTAGTGTATATTGCATTATTATAAACATTAGGTCGGAAGTTAAACAGCTTATAGATATCCGACCCGCTAAGCAAAAAGTGACTCATCGCGTGTTTGCCTGTGAGTTTAGATCCGACGACGGCACGGCCCGCGTTGTTGTTTTAGTCCAGTTGAAATGGCCAATCGACTATGTGATAAAATGAATGCGGTACTCCGTGTCTCGAAAGTATCTTGAAGCCGCTAATATACGAAATGTCGGGTGAGAAAGTTACATTAACTCGCGTGTCCGAACATCTTAGCAATGGGAACAGTACAACGGGTACTACCCAACGTTTTAATGAGGGTAGTCATTGTGGTTATCTGATT
Source organism: Epimenia babai (assembly GCA_011762755.2). Lineage (NCBI taxonomy): Eukaryota > Metazoa > Mollusca > Solenogastres > Cavibelonia > Epimeniidae > Epimenia > Epimenia babai. The sequence continues at coordinate 22,851 of WURV02154788.1, forward strand.
ACTCAGAGGGAAAGGCACCAAGAAAACGTATATCCACTTCCCCCTCACAGATATAGGTTTTCCACGCGTTTTTTTTCAGTTACTCAAACAATGAGAGAGCAATAAAAACTACACAAACGTCCAAACTCGATGATGTATCGCAACACAGTTATACAATGAGTCCATATTGTTTTACAGGATCGTTTCTGTCCCCCATTCTGTTCGGCGCTATCATCGACACCTCGTGTATTCTGTGGCGCGGTTCGTGTCGCCTCTATAACATCGCCGACCTGCGCATAAAGTACCATATCCACACCGGATGGATAGGTTACTCATTCTCTTAACTATCTCCGCTTTCTTTTCTGGCTTATTATCACCAGACAATTGTCAAATTACGGCGTCGCTTAATATTTTGGGGCAATGTAAGTTTCAAATTAACATAAAACTTAGAAGGTTGAAAGTGGCGGCAGTTAGCTAGTGGTTATAGCATTTGACTTGAATCCAGCAAACCCTAGTTCAATTCCCGGTCAAGCCAGTATACTACCTGCCGAGTGTGCGACATGTGTAGGTTGTCTCTGCGGCGTTAATGAGCGAAGGTCAAATGTCTGTCCAGACCCGATGGGTTTTCACGGAGGTGTTTTCTCCACCACTTATAACTGACGCTAATCAATTGATCTTGTTACATACATAAACTAGCTTTGTAAATAGCCAAAAATGGCCTACATAGCCATTAACTTGGTAATCTGCCTGTAAAACAAACCCGACATCGAATTTGCTGAAATAATTTATTCTTGTTTTAAATTGGTTATTTTTGGTAAAAATATTTCTTGATGTTTCCATATCACATCTGTTTGTTTTAAACATATTTTATTCAAAATCTGAATATAGATTAGGCACGAGACTCAAGTCTCAGCTAGGCCTTCTCCACAATATCACATATTTACGCTCTAATATAGGCCGCTCATCACAGAACATATTTCCGTTAATGGTGAGATCATTTTATTGCATATGATGATAGAGCAGACGTAGAATCATTTCATGCCTTGGCAATTCTGTGGCAAATACGATTTTTTTAGTATGACAGAGAGAAGTTAAAATTGTTTTTGGTGGTGTTCCTACATCGAAAATGTTTTCGTTATTCGTTTCAATTATTCATGGTTTTCTTCACAATATGTTCGGTAATCAACAACTAACTACGGAATATGCCCATCGTTTTATTGTGGAATTCCAGGAATTCTTGCTCAAGCCTCGTACGCTGTGGCGCTAATTGTGGGGATGTGTAACAAGAAATACGTGGATATCCTCAATAGAAAAGGCGCTTCTGAAAGCGGCATCGAGGTGGTCGGTTGCATGCGTAAGGTGCAGTGTAAAATGCGTAGGGGCAAAACGCTAAGAGGCACAAATCAACAGGGAGAAACGGTACAAGATGGCGACCAGACCGAAGTGTACGATAACGCCATCTTTAGAGAAGGGACTGAAGACTACGAAAACGAGACAATCGACACGCCTTTATAAGCTCCGTCGTCCTTCGCATTTTGATGAAATTAATAAACACCCGGCGACTGAACACTTAGTAGTTTAGCGTGGGTTTTATTGGGTTGCATCCATCACATTGTTGCATAAATAATAAACAGAAAAAATTTTCAACGCCGTTTTTCACATTACAAACATTGTTCATCAGATGTGTAAAATGGAACCCAAATATGTGTTAATGAAATTTCATGGTGATATTCGTTTTTGCTGACGAAATGTACATATCACGTAGAAATGTTTGGTGATCGATTCCATACAACAGCGTGGTTACATTCGACACTCTCGCAAGTTAATGCTCCTTTATTTACCAAAAATACTATATTCTCTACTCGGAGCGAGGGCGCTATCTCGCTACACATAGCTGTTGCGCAAACGACGTGAGGTCTAGGGAACGCGTATTAGGAGGGGGGGGGGGGTGCTCGCGAACGAGCCCCGCTACCACCTCATCGATTTTGTTTCAGTTTGTTCGTCGTAACGCTGTATCCCAAAGGCTACAACAGCGCGGCCTCGCTTCCCGTACATCGGGAGATCTTTTGTCGCTCGCGAGTCGTATTCACAAATTTGTCCGTTGCTATACAGTAGGCACGCGTGGACTTATATGCTGTAGCCAGGTCTAAAATACGTACATGCACAGATTTATTCCTCGTTATGTCGTTAGACTACGAGCATATTTGATCAACACGATATAATTAGAATTCTTGTGATTAATGTTGCTACTGTCAGGCATTAATAGGGAACAGTCGAAGTAAACGTAAAGACTAAACTAAATTATGTATATTTCAAAAGTTGTTGTTATTATGATAAATCATGTAGTATTACCTTTGATTTGTTGACAAGAGCTGTGACTTACACATTCATAACGTCATCATGAAAGTTAAATACGCTCTCGATTCATTTTGGATAATTAAATTTTTAGTACGATATCTTGCACACGCATATATCCCAAGATAATCTTGACCTCGACTTGCCTATACCGCTCACCGCAGTATTCCTGTCCTGTCAACTATTATTAACGATATTATGGTATCGAGTGGTCCATAGCCGACACTTCAACACCCCTGTCATGTGAACTGTAATTAAAGATATTTTTATCTTTGAGTGGCCGATAGCCAGCACCTTATCACCCTGTCCTGTCAACTATATTTGAGACATTGTGTTTGGGTGTGCTATGGCTAGAATTAACTAATGATATTTGGAGTCTGTTAGTGTCTAAAGATCCCAAATATCGTGCCAGTCTACCCAAAACTGTGATGTCACGATCAAGTGCAGTGTGTAAAGTTACGGCGGTTTTGACCATCATGTGTTTATCTTCGATGCACATACTTTGCTAGATCTCGATGCTTTTTGGTTACATGAAATGTCCCAAACGTCAAGGTTCGTGAGATAATGTGAGGTGTCTTTCAAACCTCTTTTAGCTTGATTTAACTACGTGTGTTTTTGACACCCAACTCGGTGTAGTCCTATGGTTTCAGCTCCATCTAGTACAATTTTGACCGGTGTATCATCTGGTAGCCTGATTAACTATTTTATCCGTTTCAACTATCGATATTTTCGCACACCATTGTTGTTCTTTTGAACTTCGTTGTTCTGTATATCTTGATAGGCTTCGTTTGATATAATTTAAGGTCATTAACAATTAATGACCCTCATTAGTAAGCGGCGATGGAAAGAGTCGAAGCTTTCCTATATGCTTTTCCGTTATGATCATCAATACGTGGTATTGAAGAATAGACTTTTGAAAACGGATCGAATTGTAGGATCTGCGTTGACTATTGGCAATAAATATTTTTGGTCTTTGAAATGGTATATAGAAGTCTTCATTAGTTGATACATGCAATCTATAAATGCATTTCATTATTACCTAGTGCGCATGTAGGTTTTACGTGTTTCTCGCAGCCTGCCCGCTACTCTGTGACCTAGTATAAAACAATTTTAAATACGATCGAGCCAAATAACCACCGCGGAATCCCGTAACCGCTCTCGTAAGTAATACCAGCATATTGATTGAGCAGCAGACATCCAGCAATGTGCATACAAGCTTGTGTCAGTCGGCGCGTATTTATCCACACGGCCGATCCTAACGACGGTCGGTCGTTGTTCAATTTTGGTTCAATGCTATCACTTCATTGTCGAATTTTCCATTGTCCAATGATCTTTCTTTTGGCTTACGCTGCAATCTATTTTATAAGTATGTGAAATGTCTGTGGAGAAGACACGTTTCTATTATTTACTCAAACGTTAAAAAGCATATACATGTACTAATGTTTCATTTTGTAACAGTAGCTTTTAATTTTTTTGGACGCCCTCACACCAAAATACGATCACAATGAAAGTTAAGACAGTAACGAGAGTGACGTGTCTCCACTACGTTGGACCACATACCCGTGGGTGTATAAGATCGGAAGAAAAAAGTACCCATGTATTTAAGTTTCTTTTTAGAGTTGCAATTCCAGTGCGATTTTTGGGGGCAGATTTCAGTCCCCTCGTCATGTTATAAAATTACCGACCTTCACCAGGTCGTCGAGCTACATTCTCTGTAGTATATTAGATTCCAAGAACTGGTGGTGAAGCTTTGATGCGGTGTGCAGGTGCTGTGTTCGGACGTGAAAAGATGTGGGACAAACTCAAGGAAGCATATTTGTACTGGATGTCTGTTTTATTAACTCAAAAGCAGACATTTAGTCATTTAGTATAAATAAGTAGTCATAAAATCTAATTCTGCACGCACAAGGTAGTGTGATATTCCCTAAATTAGCTGCTTTGCGACTTGTAAAAAATATCAATGTACCTGGACAACATGTGCAGTAAAGCACGCATAGTATTACCACTAGATAGATTTCAGAAAACGTCACATTTTAGGTTGCACGCCTTATATTTATATATAGAAGCATACTTAGAATTGTTTCATTTGTATTATAGTTTATATTAAACCTATCTTAAATCTATTATGCAATACAGCATTACACAAAAGTATGAGGTGTTTATTATGTTGTAGAAAAAGTCCAAGAGACCCAAAAAGCCACTGCACTGATGTCACTGCAGCTAGTATGGTTTTTATATATAGTGCTGATTTTAGAATTTTAAATACCACACTTGAAACAATTTTATTACTCTACCCAAGTATTCATCTGAAACCAGCCCCCTACGCAAGATAATGGGTACTAATGGAGAGCCAGTGTAAAAACACCAAATGAGAGCCATGCCTTTATGTTTTTCTATAACTTTATCTGAAACCAGCCTCCTACGCAGGATAAAGGGCACTAATAGGGAGCCAGTGTAAAAACACCGAATGAGAGACACATGCCTTCATGTTTCTCTAAAACTTCATCTGAAACCAGCCTCCTACGCAAGATAAAGGGTACTTAATAGGGAGCCAGTGTAAAAACACCGAATGAGAGACATGCCTTTATGTTTCTCTATAACTTTATCTGAAACCAGCCTCCTACGCAAGATAACGGGTATTAGTATGGAGCTAGTGTAAAAACACCAAATGAGAGCCATGCCCTTATGTTTGTCTACAACAGAATACTGTTCACCTGTGTAGGCTCTCTCTGCACACAGCAATGAAGTTGATGTAGCTCCCCACGAATCACCAAGTCTCCTCACCGTTTGCATCTGTTCCAACGCAGGGCACAAAACGAAACGTCTAAACAACTTACAGATCGAAGGCACCTCTTCCTTCATGATCCAGTGCCTAAACACTTCCGTTCACAGAAGAGCTTTGCCACCGTTCCCCATACTAGAGAGGCTCCTTCTAAACTTCGGCTCCAGTATTGGAGGAAACAATGGAACGAAGACAACAGTAACCTGTTGTCTAACCTGTTAACCCCTAATAGGGTCCCGTCCACTGAAAGCCCTAATCCGTACAGCGAAGTGCTAACCTGCGTAAGATCGGGACACGCGGAGATCCCTGCTGCTACAGTCAAATGGTGTTACCACCAAAGCTCAACTTGCTTCTGTGGCGCCCCATGGAGTGACCCTAACCACCTTCTGACTGAATGCGACTCGTTTGGCGCTATACCAACTACGGCGGATCTTGCAGCCGTGACAGATGCAGCATCCCGATGGCTTCGGGCGATAGGAGACTCATAGTATGATGATTAATATAAGCTGAATATAGTAGTTTCTTGTTCATATAAATCGCATAAAAATTTTAAGCAGATATACCGAGTTATTCAACGTAGTCCTACTATTTGTCAGTTAATGAACAAATGGCGTAGTTAGTGTATAGGCATTCCATGTTTCATTTTTCTCAAAAGAAATTACCCCAAAGCGGACCTATTAAAATTTATCGAAGAACTCAGAAAAATTAGTCTGAAGTAGATTAAATACTGTTGATTATATTACACTTGTGGTTTTTTTGATAGATTCTTAAGTGGTACCAAAGGAAAATATTAACAGCCATGACGAAAATCATATTCCTAACAACATACAAGTAAACATCATAACTGATTTCTATTGACCTCTAGACTTAGATATGGCAATGACCTGCATCTATGGCTGAGTATAATTTTCATATTTTTGCAGTTTAACATAATGCAAATTACCAACGACCAAATAACATCAAGGAACATACGTACACCTGGTGTACGCGAGAACGAGTTTTATCTACATAGTCATATTGTACATATTATTAATAATATAGATAACTATATAGAAAACTATGGGTTTACTTTATTTGTACCCCCTAAGGGATACAAATACTACTCTGCATACATATACATAAAAATACTCATTTATAGTATCACTAAAATAAAACTCCTCGCACTTTTCTAGCAGTCGAACCAAATTTACATCACCCGCGATAAGAATCATATAGACAACGTTCAAATTTATTGTATTTTTAAGAAATTAAAAGTAGATATGAATAAGTTCAATAAGAAATTATTGTTTATAATAATTCAATGATTCCACTTTTCGCAACAATGTCTTGACTTTATCAAAGGTGTGTAACCTGCGGTTGGGCTTGAATATCAATTATTTTTCGGGGAAGTATTATAGAAGACGCTTGCATAAGTTCATTTGAATGCACTTTAATAATGCTTTCGTCCATCCATTTATACATTTATTTGTATTGAACGTATATTATGGTGCTTTAACTAAAATGTGACATTTTTGGAAATCTGTCTATACATATATATAATATATAGTTATGATCTGGTGGTGCAATTTGAATTTTGAGCAGTCGACCTGCACATTTTTCAAGACTGTCTATTTTAAACGACTTTAGACGGTTTTTGTTTACATGTAGACATAAAATGTACTTTGTTACGAGACCAACATGTCTTGTCTTCGCGTTCTGGTGCCTTCTCCTGAGAAACGTTTCCAGTAAGTATATCATTGACGGAGGTTGATAGCCTAATTATTAGTTATTGTTGTTGCCAATGAACCCTCTAAAGATTATATTTTAACTCGCCCAAAGATTTGGGAAATGCTTTTGTATGCCTGGTTCAGATGCGATCGATTGATTCTGTTAAATCGGCACTGGTGGACAGGAGATTGAACGTAAAACATGCCAAAATGCGGTTGGCGATAAGTCTTAGAAGAAGGAAGATCTGTAACCGGCCTCACCGTGCTCTTCATTTTCAATTCTTAAAGTATTTTACTTATTGCGAGCGAGGTTACTTCACCGGGATGGCCGTTGTTAGAACACAAGGTACCGACAGTTCCTAGCGCCCTATTAGCCGTTACCCTTCCATAATGCAGTTCCTCCGAAAGCTCTTCAATGCTTCAAATATATAACTAATGGTAATATGACATATGTTGCACTATCTAATGTTTTGGCAGGTGGTCTAACGCTGAATTCCGGACAGTTACGCTTAACAATAAATGAACACGACAGGCTCGAGCTGATATGTAGAACGGATGGAAAAAACGTGATTTCTTGGTATAAAAATGGCGTTGCGATGGACATAACCTCGGGCACAGGTTTTGTAACAACGCAGAAGACATCTGTTTCTCTGAACGTCTACGTAACAGACAGTCACCTGTGGAAGGAAGACACGTTGCTAGGCGACGCCGGCCTGTATTCCTGTCGCGCGGGTAAGAACGAGGCGGCGACTATACAAGTAGATGTCAACATACGAAACGGTAAATACCGTATAATATCGTCGTAGACATATAAGCATAATCAATAAAGTCTAAGACACTAATTTGTGTAGCAAACCTGCCTCTGTCTCCAGACTCAAGATAATGTCTGTACTAAAAATATTGAAACCAGGCTTAATATGTTGTTTGTTTTATGAACTTCCACCAGGCAATATTGATCTCAATCTTTCTTATTTCTGGGCTTTCGTGACTAAACACCTATATCCCCCGTATCGTCTGAACTTTCATTGTATCGCGTTCCGAGCAAATTTATCTGCTTGATTTGTATATGTACACAATGTCCCGCAAGGGAAATCTACATTTTAACACAAACTTACCTACATCGAGCACTCGCTCTTGAAATACTCAGTTTTTTATTATTTATACAAACACGCTTTGCATAATTTAGTAAGAAATTGATCTATCCACCCACCCATTTATCGCTAGTCATTTATTCTTGAAGTTTCCATGTTTCTATTAATAAATCGATTCACTCAATCATTATCTTCATTAATTTTTATGTATTATCTAACAAATCTCTAACTGTACTATTAAACCAACCGATAACCAGATCTCCACCCATTTTCACCCGCTCTTGAATAGTACTACCAAACCTATAACCATGTCTCCACTCATTTCCCCACCAGTCTTGACCAACCTACAGGTATGTGCAAAAGTATTAGACCACCTCTCTAATTTAACTGTGGTAGGATTATTTTACATTTTATACCAATATTTCATTGATTCATATAATCAAAATGTAAGTACCTGTTAATAAACGACGAATAAAATTAATTGTGACACGTTACATGCAAAATAAAGCTATATCTTCAAATGTGGCCTAGTCAACATCACATGGCAGAGTGTCCCATTGTTAAATTCATTTAGTTATATGACTATACTTGAAAATATCACTATTAGTACACTAATACAACTCATTACCATGTTAGATTGTCACCTTGAGATGCCGGACTTGTACAGAATGCTACAAAATAACACTTCTACACATTACAATTTTGTGGTAGTCTATATTTTCATATTAAGCTCATTGTACATGATATTTTGTGCCAATGGCTAAATTCAGAGATTTTGGTAGAAGTAAGATTGTGGTCCTGCACCAGCAAGGCAAATCGGAAAGAGCAGACGTTCAGCAGACGGAGTTTTCTAAGACGCGCATTCACAGCGTGATCAAGAAGCATGAAGAAACTGGAAAAACCGATGATAAAAATAGGTCTGGCAGACCTAAAAAAAAAATGTCTACGTACATGCGAGGAACAGTATTTGAAGGTAACATCGTTGAGAGACAGATGCAGGTCCAGCAAGGAATTGACTGGAGATTTGAATGATTCAACGAGGAAGATTTATTTAAAACAGGACGTTTCTATAATTCCTCAACGTGCAAAACCCATTGGTGGTCTATGACTTTTGCACATACCTGTAGAAACATGTATTTTCCCATTTTTGCACTACTCAGTGGGTGAACGCCATGATTATTATCGTGTGACCATTTCTGTAATAAGTATAGAATGGTATTGAGGAAATAGTCTTACGGAAATTGCCGTTGAGTCTTTGTCCTCCGAACGGAATCGATCGATGGATATTACTAAAGTGAGATTCGGGCTATAGCGGTTCTTGTACGTAGGTCAACGTTTCTCACATCTTGTGGAAGATCTCGTGGGTATATTACATTCATTGAATCGTAAAATTATCATAAGTAGATTTAACTGCTGCGAATCGCGGAATCCACTATCTACATCCTTGGTGGGATGTTATGTGAGTGTCGAAGGTATTGTATATGCGCTTAATAGCTGCCAAAAACATTCAATTGTAAACGGCATCTGAGAGCCTTTATTGGCTGATACTTGCAGTCTATAAATGTTGCACTTTACTTACTATTTATTATTATAAAAGTCATTCACTGGGAACGAGATAGCTTAGTTGGTAAAAGGAGGCCTTGGGTCCAAAGTGCAGAGGGCAATACAAATAATTATTGTGTCACATACATGTGCATTTTATTTTGCAGTTTTGAAACATTTTTCAATTGTTGCTACATCTGTCACTGTTTATGAAACTAATCAGATGTAACCGATATGTTACTGTATATTCAGAAGTAGCCAGATATATCACTGTTTATGAATGTATTCAAGAGGAACCAGAATTATTGCTGTCTATGAACTTATTCAGATGTAACCCAATATGTGACTGTTTACGAACCTATTTAGCTAGAACCATATTTGTCACTCTATCCATTTTTTCTCTGTACCTTTATTGGTCAATGATGACGAACCCATTGCAGGTGTAGCATTATTTTTATGGTTTACGAACGCATGCAGCTGTTGCCGTATGTGTCACTCTTTAGGAACCTTTCAGCTGGGAGCCGTATTTGTCTTTGTCCATGATCGACAGTGGCTCTCTCTTGCGGAATCAGCAATCCGATTTAACACGTGTAATTACCTACGTAATATCAGGTACTACAGACATCGAGCGCGACACTGCATAATCGAGGTAGTCACCGGCGCTAAGTCTTTTATCAACAGTAGCGCGTACATGGCTGTCTGTCTCATGCTAGCTGCCATACACCATTGTTATCAACGGCGAAACTGCAACAAATCGATACCTAAGCGGAGTATTGGAATCACTGGGATACCTGTTCTGTACAATATGCAGGCGGCTGCCAGTGACATCATATATAATAAATTAGGGTATGACAGTCACGTTGCTATTCCACTACAAAATGGATGTCTTATCATAGCCTACTGATTGATTTATTATTATTTTATATTATTTATTCATTTATACCATAAGGTTATCCTGGTGTTATAAGCTATTTTAATATGCTTTGGCCTATAGCCCTATCGCTAAGTCTATCCAATTAATTATAACACATAATTTCATTTTTTATTTTTAGACAGATACTTCATGATATATTTGGAATATCGTTGAATTTATTGTCAATTGTTTTAGTTAATTGTATTCTTTATCTGCCTGATAAAACAGTTTTAAAGAGTTTGACCTGAAAAAATACGACATAACGAGTTTACTTCAAGACAAGAAATAAAAGGTTAGTGTGGTGTGTGACCTCCATTCACAGAGATGGCAGAGAGAGGTAGTGTCTTTCCTCAATGTCAATATTATTACGACAATATCTTGGTCGGCCTGCAGTCCACATTAACGCACAATCGAGCATGTTTGGGATGTGATGGGCAGACGAGTAAACAAACGTGACTCTCCAGTACAATCACTAGCAGAATTGAAGACAGAATTGCACGAAGAGTGGAATCATATACCCCAATTGAACAATTGAACGTCTTATTAGTAGTTTAAGGGGAGAAATGCACAGAAAAAACCCGTATACCTCTAATGGTTATCTGGAGATCGCGAGTTCCTGTCCCATCAGAGGTGTAGGTTTTTATGCTCATTTCCCTCGTATTATTCCGAAAACCACCTTCGCTACCTCATCAGCATTACGGTGGTAAGGAGACATTCTGCGGCAGTCATACTGATCCTTCTTCCTTGTCTTGTCGTTCTTTGATATATTTGTTCTTATTGAAAGGTTGAATTATATTATTCTTTTGAACTTATGAATAGTAAATTTAGCTTGTTTCTTGTCTAAATATACATTTTATTTCAAATATTATAGCAACATAGCGTGTGTCTTAGAAATATGTGTGTTATGGGGCTGATAGGCCAAACAATAACCAGGCAAATTCCATCATATTTCAAATATATCAGACTGTATCTGGACTTATGTCTCAAAATTAAATTAATTCAAAAGTTTTCTATATATATATATATATGTGTGTGTGTGTGTGTGTGCGTGCGTGCGTGCGTGCGTGCGTGTGTGTGAGAAAAAATGGAGGGAGGAACTATGGTGGACCTGGAGTGCGTAGTGTACGTTAGCCTCATAATATACCCACATCCATGATGAGTCACGGACCCTGTGACCGGATGAATCAGCCAGACAGCGTGTCGCAGTCTAACGCTGAAAGAAAATATATAATTATTATTTATTACACAGATAGCTATCGCTGGGGTTTGCAGACGACACAAAAGTCATTCGCTGCGTGCCCTGATGCTAGCGCATTTATTGTACTAATGCACTATAACATGTATGCTATTTGCGGCGCATATATCTAGTTAAAGATTATCAATCTTCATCTACGTCGACAGGCGATGCTCTTGCAGTACGAAACATAATTGTGGGGTGGACGTTTGTACAATGTACAATGTTACTGCGAAGACATACCAACACCTATCACCCTGGAAATCCTACGACCCAAAATTCTATTACGTTTCGTTCAATAATAAATGACGTCGGTGCAATGTCTCGAGAGTTGAGCTACATATTCCATACACGGCGAAATGCGATTATTGCACACGACTAGAGACGTTTCTTAATGACGTTTAGTTCTGCCTGTAGGCGCAGCCACGTGAAACCACGAGAGATGTATGCTGATACCCCAAAGGCGGTTGAAGGGCTGAAGGAACAGTTAGAGAATAAAGATATTGAATAATTGTACTGACGGATCGGTCGGTGCCTCTGGTCAGTGAACAGCAATACATGCGCGTGGTAAATTCCAAATAAGCATACTCTTTATTGCTGTTTAATGGTCACGGCTGTAGCGATAACCCATTTGCCTCATTGTATTGAAGAAAAGTTTTTATTGGCGGTTTGGCGGATCTATTTTACCACAAATCATGTATGCATGTATGTATGCATGTATGTATGTACGTACATATGTACATACGTATGTATTTATAGCCTGAATACCAAGGTAATCGTTGCGTGGGCCATCCTAGACCCTATAGAACGCTAGCCTTTTAATGTGGATAAACGCGATAATTTGATTAGTCTCACTTCTAAAGCCTGGGAGAAAGGCTCCTAGTGTGAAAAACCTACCGAGTCTGCAGACAATTGACCTCTTTCCATTTACGCCACTGGTTCCTAACGTCTAAGTACGAGCTACGTATATCGCACACTCCGCTAAGGCTATGAAAAGTGAATGGTTATTTCTAATGGGATGACGACATAGCGGGGAGGTAAGCGACATAGCCTAGAGACTATTCATAGAGCATCTGAAGCACAGCAAACGTCAGCGGGGAAAAGACCTTACAGAGCCACTCTGCAAGGGCTACCTAGACCCCCCCCCCGTGGGCATAGGGGTTTAAGGCGTTTTCAGTCCGAAAAACGCCACAGGTAGTATACTGGTCAGAGCGGGAATTAAATCAGGGACTTCTGGATTCAAAGTCAAACCCTCTTAATAATAATAATAATAATAATACATTTGTTTGGGAGGCGCCCTAATAACTAGTATGTCTCTAAGGCGCCTATATAC
>WURV02154789.1:5726-16667 GCA_011762755.2 Epimenia babai
ATTTTCACTAGAATGTGATATATCCGATGATAATCTCATATTTTATTATCAATAATTTTCACTAGAATGTGATATATCCGATGATAATCTCATATTTTATTATCAATAATTTTCACTAGAATGTGATATATTCGATAATAATCTCATATTTTATTATTAATAATTTTCACAAAAATGTGATATATTTGATGATAATCTCATATTTTATTATCAATAATTTTCACAAAAATGTGATACGTATATCCTATGATAATCTCATATTTTATTGTCAATAATCTTCACTAAAATGTGATATATTCGATAATAATCTCATATTTTATTATTAATAATTTTCACAAAAATGTGATATATTCGATGATAATCTCAATATTTTATTGTCAATAATCTTCACTAAAATGCGTTACTGGTGAGTTACTGGTGAGTTACTGGTGAGTTACTCGTGAGTTACTGGTGAGTTACTGGTGAGTTACTGGTGAGTTACGGGTGAGTTACTGGTGAGTTACTGGTGAGTTACTGGTGAGTTACGGGTGAGTTACTGGTGAGTTACGGGTGAGTTACTCGTGAGTTACTGGTGAGTTACTGGTGAGTTACTGGTGAGTTACTGGTGAGTTACGGGTGAGTTACGGGTGAGTTACGGGTGAGTTACGGGTGAGTTACTGGTGAGTTACTGGTGAGTTACTGGTGAGTTACTGGTAAGTTACTGGTGAGTTACTGGTGAGTAAACTTTTTGCAAACATGCTTCGTATTTGTTGCAGTCTGAAGATGAGATAACTCTAGACTTGACAGAACGACGTCATCTCTACCCGAGCATCTTCGACGGAATCGACACGCAGTCAACTAAACTGCAACTCGTCAACCTCTCATTTCCTCCCGTCCTGATTAACGGTACGATTCAATTCATAAATCTACTGTCATTCGTTTCGGTTTCGTTTCCCTAAATATACTCGTTGTATAACGAGTTTTTCTCTCAAGCCCTCCTTCTTAGAAAAGCATTCGGTGATACCTCTTAGTTCTCTATTGATTTTAGTCTACTGTGCGTATCTAAGTATTTTTAGGCTATTATATCTTCTATGTAGAATAGATTAATTGTTAGGTTCACTGTTTCGTGTTAAATATGATACTTTTTACTTGTTACATACCATTATAGCTTCTATTTGTTTTCTGTGTATACGATGTTCTATTACCATTGTAAAGTGTCGCTGATAATTAGTTGAGGAGGCACTATAAATACAATAATAATAATATAGTAAATCCCTTGTGGTGAAAGTACTCGGAAAATATATTAATGGGGTTACCCAATATGGTTCTTTTAATGGCTGGAGAGAATTGCACGGTAAAACCTAAATTCCCATCACAGGAATAAGTTTTTTATATGCATTTCTCTCCAGATTGGAAAATATATCATTTAAATAATTTTTCGCGTCTGTCTTTTCTCCCCGACCTCCTCGTCATTCTTTGTTTTCAATTATGAAGCAAACACACTTATCCTTATTGTAATTTATTTTCATCGAACTTGATTTTGTCTAATCGGGGATTTTTCCCGCACATTCCACTACAGGAAATAAGTGAGATTTCCAGGCTTATCCAGAAAGATTTGTCATGAAGTGGGTTATAAAAATGTTTTAAAAGTATGAAGAGACAATATTGTACATGCAACTGACATTTATACCGTATATACTCGCCTGTAAATCGATCCGCCTATAAGTCGACCCCCCCCAACTTTGGCCGACGCAATCGTGGTTTTGCTCTTGACCCGCCTATAAGTCGAGGGTGGAGTTTGAGGGTGCTACCCCTTATTCAGTCATTCACGGCGATCGGCCGCCATTATAATTTGGATGGGAAACTTACCCCATGTTGTATTCAATATTTATCTAATTATTCAACAGAAAGACGTCTGAAGGTACATAACAGTATATTTTTACTGCCCAAAATTTTTTAATTTTTATTGCCCAAAATTTTTAAATTTTTATTGACCCGCCTGTAAGACGGGGGGTAGACTTCAAGGATTGAAATTTTGTCTTTAAAAACCGTCTTATAGGCGAGTATATACGGTACTTAGCTAGTGATGTCGTTACAGACACAGGTCATCGTCTGGGCCAGTTATTCAGCCCTCTACAGAATTCTACGTCATAGTACCATTTTGTGAGTAGTTTTATGTTACCCTTCATCTCTTAATCAACAAAATCGTTATAAATATTTATATGTTAATATAATGTTATAATTAATAATTTATATGTTACAGTTAATAGCTATCTAGTCTACATATAAAGAAGCCATAACAGGTTGACTGATACTGATGATATTCAATTCATAGCTTGTTAGAATCTATGTTGAAGAATGGTTATTAACAAAAGTATACTAAATGAGTGGATGTATGTATATATGTACACAGACATGAATATTTCAGCATACAGAAATGTTCATTATAGTGTAGTAACGATACAAACGAAATTAACATTAGTTTTGCTAGTTCGAAAATAGTCCGTACTAAAAGTAATATTGCGATGTCAGTTGACGTAAAACAAAAACGAAAGCATTTATGGAAATTATTAGCGACGTCGAAAGTACAAATCAGTAGTCTTAGTGGGTTCATTGGAATGCGCAAAAAACACGGCAACTGGTGACACGTGACGAGACTAAAGCGTTTTAGTTCGGTGTTTGCGACAGAAAAACACTTTGCGGTTACCTTGTATGGACTGGTCTGAAATGGGAACGTGGAAGACAAACGTGCTAAAAGGACGGTGAATTTAAAACCAGCAATGAATGGGAAATTTAAAGAACGAATGTGTAATTTTTATAATCTTCGGTGGAATTTTTTTATTTCTGAATAGTCTGTATTTCGTGCGTCAAATCGTATCGCGAGATATAAAGAGGTATTTGTGTCAAGAAAAGTTAGTTTGGAAGATATAGAGAGGAAGTAATGTTGAGACATTTAGTATATCAAGGAAAGGAGGGCGGCACACTAATATAGAGGAAATGTTCCCGTGCGGGAGGGAGAAGCCGAATTGTGTATATCACTATTTGTCGGGACATCATGCCAGCGATGCAAACTACCACCACCTAGCTACATGCTGAGGGAGAGTCCCGTCCAGTGAGTGGTACATTTACACACACTCTACGGGGAGAGAACAGTATGAGACGGTGGCTGGAGGAAAATAACTATTCTAAAGCTTCCAGACGAGCGCTTCTATGTAAGAATGAAAGAGGGCAGCAAGAGATAGGCGGGTCATCGGGACTATGGCGACGCGACTGTAACCAATCGCGTCGTGGCACGAAAATGATCACCGCGAAGACGATGGACAGTTAAGAGTAACCATGACGATGAATGAATTACCCAATTATAGAGGGAAAAGTATCCGACCAATCGGGCGAAGAAACTGTAAGGCACAATTTCCTAAATTCACGCAGACATCAGCCATAAAGCAGCCACGTGGCAACGGATTGAGGACAAGACGGGAGGACCTAGGATGCATTAACCACCGCACATCTGACCATTAATATATCAGCGTTGAATAGATGTTATCTCCACGAAATCGGGCGCTTGAAGGTTAAAAGAACGTCGGTTGATAGCGAAGGAAACACGTAACGTAAAACCGGTAGTTTAGTTGTTAAAAGAGAAAAGAGGGAACAGTGGCAATCAGCGTGCGTTGATGTTATCTTGAGGTGGATAATGGTTACGTAATACACATGGATCGGACACCTAATACACATGGATCGGACACGTAATACACATGGATCGGACACGTAATACTCATGGATCGGACACGTAATACACATGGATCGGACACGTAATACACATGGATCGGACACGTAATACACATGGATCGGACACGTAATACTCACATATCTTGAATAGTGACACTGACAGAGAGACAGTAACGGTGACTCGGTGATAGTCACACAGTGATAGTTACAGTGAAACAGTCACACTGAGCAACAGTAAAAGTCAGAGTGAGAAAATAACAGAGGAATGGGTTTTCACTGTCCACTGAGGTGAATCACTAAAATCGGTGATAGTGAGAGAGGGAGAGTTACAGTGGGACGGTTACAGTGAGAAACAGAGATGGTTACAGTGAGAAACTGACAAAGATACAGGACAAACAGATACCTGCCTTTTCACATAGGTGAATCCGTGATAGTTGAATGGTAATAGTGACAGTAATGGTTACAGTAAGAGACAGTGATGGTTACAGTGAGAAAACGACAGACACGGGACGAACGAATACATGCTTGTTTATTTAGGTAAATCGGTGATAATGAGATTTGAATAGATATAGTGAGACAGGTACAGTAACAGGGATGGTTACAGTGAGAAATAACAGACACGGGGTAAATGAATATATGCTTGTTCACTGAGGCCAATCGGTGATAGTGAGATGTGAATAGTTACAGTGAGACAGTTACAGTGAGACACAGTGATGGTTACAGTGAGAAAATGACGAGGACACGGGACGAACGAATACATGCCTGTTCACTGAGGTGAATCGGTGATAGTGAGATGTGAATAGTTACAGTGAAACAGTTACAGTGAGACACAGTGATGGTTACAGTGAGAAATGATGAGGACACGGGACGAACGAATACATGCCTGTTCACTGAGGTGAATCGGTGAACTGTCCGACACCCGCAAGCTCGTGTTAGTCAGTTCGGTTATGTGAGACGCTCGTCTAATCATATTCCCAACTTTCGACTGGATAGTCGATTTTACCGGGGGCGTAGATTTGTCCGCCTTCACCCAAACCGACTGGGCGCGTGTAGCAGGGTTCAGTCTGGCCGGTCCACTGCCCACCGTCGTGTTCGATCTGAAAATGGGGAGGGGGCAGGGGGGTAATTAAAATTTCGTTCAACATTCTTGCGTATAATGGAAACCTCCTTAATGTGAAACTTTAATGGAGATAAGAAGTGAAGGTTGCTCGCTTGCCATATCACAATAGAATAGATGGAGGTATCGCTTGTGGAGAAATGAAGATTTTAGAAATTTACGAGTTTCTGTATTATAAAACACATTCGATCTGTTAAAGAATATAATGCTGGCTATAGTAATATTTTCTTCAAGCTTATTGGTCTAATTTGTTATCTAGTCTTGTGTTGTCAGTTGTTAAACTGTCTATAGAACTCAACAGTGAGTAATCGTTTAATGTGATAATACGCGTAGAAAAACTATAGTCATACAATAAGAGGGTTTTAAGTAGCCAAGGCATCAGCAACAAACATCAAGTTTTTTAAATCTCACTAGAAATATTAATTATTAGACTGAAATAATTCACTGTTCCATATAAGGAATATTACCGTGAATGGGTAATTTCAAGGAATGTCGTTATTAATGAAAAATTTAAAACTACTGATGTGGCACATATTCAAGTTTTGTGTCAAAAATATTGATGAAAATTTGGCGTAGGAAATGAAGCAAAATGTCTTAGGATTACGAAAAAATAACAAAAATGAGTTTTTAAGGACTGCGATAGAGAGAAGCGAACCACAGACGAATTGAATGGAGAAATACAATGGATGGTGATGAAAATAAGCCCACTCCGAGAAGTTTAAAAAAGGTTTTGTATAATTGTGCAATCTAAACACTCCAAAAATTTAGTCATGGGAACACCTTCGTTGAATATTGATGAGGGCAATGAATACTACTCTGCATGACGATGGGGATGATGACGATATTGAAAAGTTAATAAAAACTGAATTCTTGAAAAAACCATGTTAGTATCAAACAAAAAATTATATATTCCTTTATAGAGTTTTATTTCTTGGTTACAAAGTCTATAAGACGTTAATGTAGAAATTTGATTCTTGAAGATTTTCTAACACTTACGTGTCTTTGAAGTAATTGAAGTAATTGAAAAATTATTGTACTATTTAGCCGAGGTTACATACACCTTTGTGGATACAAGTTAGGTAACTGCGCTGCGACCGGTACTACAAATTAAAAGGGTTTAATGAGGCCTCGATTGGGCCCTGTAGACAAATGGAATACACATGTGTGGATGCATTTACGACAGCTATTAATAATATCGTTCATGCTGGTACGTGTTAGCGGCACAAGAGTAACACAACAGACAAGTCGGGGAAAGGCTAAGCACAACGACGGAATTTGTGGCGTCTATAACGAAAAGAAAATGCATCATGGCCTTTGTAATGAGGAAATGGCCTGTGGAATATCAGCCTATGAACCAAAAGGTCAAGGTTATCAAATGCCGATAATGTTGTGTTATTCTAATTTATCTTTATCCCAATTGTTCTGATTGACTTAGTTACCGGAAAGCACAATTGAAATCGATTTGTGCCAATATATGTAAAGATGTACTCAGAAAGTGAACACGTGAGGGTTTAGAGACACGGTGGCTATCCCAAATGACTGTGTGTGTGTGTGTGTGTGTGTGTGTGTATATGTGTGTGTGTATGTGTTTGTGTGTGTGTACAGCATCTGTGTGAATGAGCATATGTACCAAGTATCTCAAAAGTACGTTATTTTTGACTGCCTGTTCTATGTAACCTCTCATAGCCATATGCATATTATATATTTAAAAAATCACCAAAAAGCGAAACAGCGAGGTTTTGGTGCTACCTTAATTAAATGTCAGTCGCACGTACAATTTCGGGTTACCTCGCAATATCTGTCGTAACTTGTTTCGCTTACAATTTTTAACAGTTCGTTCTTCATTTTGGTTTCATTTGAAGATGAGACAAGCCCATTTTTTATTTATATACAATATGCAAATATAGCTGTAGTAGGTTACCTAAAATAGGCGGTCAAAGATGCGGGTACTTTTTGAGACACTTGGTATATGATGCAATCGCTATATTACGCACGCTGTGATCCATTAACCCTTACCACACTGACATCTATATATTACATTACAATAGCAATATAATTCTGTGACAACAGTGTGCTAAGGGTTAAAGGTAATAACCATGTCACGGGTAAGTAGGGTGGTCATTGCCTCGATGCTCGGGGTGTATGTATGTTAAAAGCTCGATGGAGACAATTTATAGGTGATTCGTGGATGTCTCGGGTTTCATAAAGGGTTGCTGATTCGGGAATATGTTTGGCATGCCC
Organism: Epimenia babai; assembly: GCA_011762755.2. Taxonomy (NCBI): domain Eukaryota; kingdom Metazoa; phylum Mollusca; class Solenogastres; order Cavibelonia; family Epimeniidae; genus Epimenia; species Epimenia babai. The sequence goes on from WURV02154789.1 coordinate 12,790, forward strand.
AGACAGTACGAAAAGTTGTACGAATATTTACCTCTTTAAAAATATTTTCTTTCGGATGCTGACCAAGCAAAAAGTGGCAATTTAGAACACAAGCCGAAGCTCTACACGGGGACGATGACGTTAACAGCCTAGCTAGCCTAGTTTTCTGGCTGGATAGGGAGCAGTCTACTGACATCAATCAAATGCTCACAAGTGGCTTACGTTGTCAAATTAAGTCGACTAGTGACCAGTGACAAGTGGGGGGAAAACCGATTAAAATCAAATTACATGCAGTTCGGATTTCACCGTACAAAATCACTCGGCATGGGACGTTAATTGAAAAAAAATTCAACTGAATACGATGTCAGAGATTATGATGATGAGTTTTAGTAAGAAAGGCGAACTGTATATAACGCAAAATGGCATTAGTGTAATAAATGGGCTATTTTGATGATGCAACGTATGGTGAAACACCCGTCATGTGATACCATAATTTCCAAGAACTATAAAACAGTGAAGAGCTATGGAAAGGAGACGTATATTTACAACAAAATTTGAGTATGTTGAATGTAATGTGGTAGCTTGTATGTAACATTAAGCTGGGAGTCACCAGTTGTCGAAGCCTATCACCATTATCTCCCTCTAACAAAGATGCAGCCATGTCAGAGTGAAGACGCAGCAGTAAGCGTCACAGAGACCGTCGAGAGAGTCTAGGAGATGCAGCCATGTCAGAGTGAAGACGCAGCAGTAAGCTCCACAGAGACCGTCGAGAGAGTCTAGGAAATGCAGCCATGTCAGAGTGAAGACGCAGCAGTAAGCGCCACAGAGACCATCGAGAGAGTCTAGGAGATGCCGCCATGTCAGAGTGAAGAAACTATTACAAAACCCCATTACGAGAGCTACCCACAGTTTCATGGGCAGATAAGGTTGTCCTTGTTACGAGGGTAGCAGATTTAGGTTAGTTAATATAGTAGCTTAACAGAATAAGGGCAACACCTTTCATATAGACTAACTAGTTTAATTGATAAATAAAATTAGATTGTCTATATAAAAGGTGTTGCCCGTGATCTCTTAAAGTCGTAGTCATATAACAGCTTGCAGTAATCCCTCGATAATCTGCCATATTGGAGACCAACCGCATTCTTGGTGGAGAGCGAGGCGAGAAAATGGGCGTGGAAGGGTGATTACCCGCAATATAATGTTATGTTTGGTTATATAGTGAGGCAAAACACTTTTGCTGTCACGAAAAGATAGGATCGTGGATGAATTTATGGGGGAATGGGAGATGTCAACCCCTGACCTCCAAGATTGTGTCATAAGGCAAGTATTTAGCGAGTAGATTCCTGGGTTCATACAGGTTCAGTAGAAGAATTCAAATTTAACTCAAAAACACACACACACACATATATATATATATATATATATGAAATAAACTTCTCTCTGTGTGTCTGTCGGTGTGTGTGCATTAGTCCAGACATCAGTTGAGAACAACTTATTCAAGAGAGAAACTAAGCACAGATTAAACATCAGCAGGTGATTGCAGACATTTTAACTGGCATTTTCTAAAATTTTAGACAGAGAAGGAATTATAGAAATTATGTACACCTTATGTAGGTTCACCTTCCCTCGAGTTTCCCAATACCCGATCGACAAAGGCATTGAGTCGGGTCGGAAAATATGGTATCACCTGAAGTGAGTTCCACCGTGCATTAAATGGAACCATGTGCGCATTGATACATGATGCTTACTCGCTGGGAGATGACTGCTGTAGAGGTAGGGTTGTCGTGGAAGCCGTGTGTCGCTGGTTTTGATTGCTCAACTGATTAGCCAATGGCATCGACTGGATTCGCTTGAGTGACATGCGCGACACGAACTTGTCACTTATCTGCCGCGTTAAGGAAAGCGATTTTAGACGTCTGCGGGAGTAACTCTGGAGTAAATGGCTAGGATAGAATCAAACGATGAGCAATGGTCTTAAAAAAGCTGCCGAGATGCTGATTATTATAACGTATTATTATATTTACACTGTGGCGAGCTTTCCTTTATTAATCGTTGTTACCATAATGCAAAACAGACAGTCTGGACGCACAACTCACCATCATCTATTTACACTGCTGGTACCGAATGGCAGCCGACAGCCTACCAATATCACACACTTTATCTAATCTGTGATACGTGATGTTTTAGTGATGATTTTTTTGGTGATGATTTTTTACAGTGAGCCGGTGTGTTAACTCCACGAGAGACATTATCAGCGTCCGAAACTCGCCTGCGGCGTAAAGTGTCAGTTACTTACAGCATTCGAATATTAAATGCGTTTGACTACATGCCGGTTAACTCGGGGGGTTAACGGTCGCATATAGGCACGATGGTAGCGTGGTGGTAGCCGCTGATCTATCCTGCGTGATAACTCCTCAACTCAATGACGTAGACGAGCAATAAACTCACCCGGATTCCGTACTCGTTTTTGAGTATTTCGGAGAGCTGAGCGAACCGCTGCTCCATATGGGCGTGGAATGGCCTGAGACTCTCGGGGGCTTTACGTTTGTGCAGCAACAGTCCCTCCTTCACCAACTCTATCTGCATAAATGAACACGCACGCATATGCGTTAGAGCACAGTCATAATAAAATGGTATATTTTAGACACAATTTGACATTACGTTTTCACGTAGGAAAAAAACAAGAGGCCTCAAGACGCTCACACGAAAAAAAAGTGAAAAAAAAAGGGAAAGAGACAAAACAAGAGGCCAAGGAGGCCATCTTGATATTAGAATAAGAAGACAACAAGGAGATAATATCGTACGAATTTGATGGTATTAATCTAGGGAAAATGTTAGGGTGTTGTATAAACCCTTGTGTGAGTGCCTCATTTCTGATTGTTTTAGTGAAATGGGTAGATGCTCTATATCAAACCTTGATTTTTAGCTCACCCGAGCTTATGGCTTTTAAGGGCATTGTATCTGCATTGAATAGCTTCAAATGCTCTCTGAATGGCCTCTATGGCATTTCACATCTCCCCCTATCTTGTCATCTCATTGTGAATAATCATTAACTATCACAGATTTCATGGAGTGTACGACATATGTAAAGAAGCCTTAAGACGCTCGCCTGAAAAAAAAAGAAAAAGACAAAACAAGAGGCCAAGGAGGCCATCTTGATAATAAAAATGAGATGATAACAAGGAGACTGCCTGACATCGAAAACAAGAGGCCAAAGAGACCTGACAATACCCATCAACGACACTGAAACAAGAAAATACAGATTAATGGAAAAAATCTGGGCATAAATCACATCTAACTGCAAAAATAGAGATGCCCTAAACAAATGTGAATGAGACCTACACAGACAATATCTGCCAAATGGCAGACCTTCGCACAAAGCGGACATGGAGATAAAGATTTTTCAAATTAAAAAGTCGATAGAAATTACCTCCTCTGCTCCCATGACAAGATGGTGAACAAATCTGAAAGATACTAACCCAAATGGCAGACCCCTGCGATAACTGGATCTTGAGAAAAATAAAAAAATAACGAACATCGGCAGAAGTCATCTCCCCTAGCTGCGATGACAATACCATGAACAAATCTATAAGAGACCAACCAAAGGACAATATCTGCCAAATAGCAGACCTCTGCAATAAGCGGTTCTTGGGAAGATTTTTAAAGAAAATGTTAAGATGTTTAAAAAAACATCGGAGATATGGATAGACGAACAATGGACAAACTCCGATCAGAAAAGCTCACCGAGCATAAGCTCAGGTGAGCTAAAAATCAAGGTTTGATAGTTCCTTTATGCTTCAGTGATTCAATGTTAGTAAACATTAGTAAAGTTACGTGTGGGCTTTTTCCCTCTGACGTTTGCTGTGCTTCAGATGCTCTATATATGATCCCTATGTCGC
>WURV02154800.1:0-16659 GCA_011762755.2 Epimenia babai
AATCCCCATGTCATAATATGTAGATTAATAGTCCTTCCTAGTATTGGTAATATTTTTAAAAAATATGTTACGAATACTAAAGTTTAACTAAACTAAAAGAATGGGTGAATGCATATAGTTATAGCGTTTAATTCTAGAGTTTCTAGAAGACCATCAAGGGCAATAAGAATAGAAAGCTATCACAATTATGCGGAATATTATGTCAATTTCTCTTCCTAAAATTGAGTAATGCTATAAAAATGTGTATTGAACGTTTTAGGGTCCAGGTGGAGGACCAGGGCAGATGCCTATGCCAAACAGCATGGAACCACGACTAGGTGAGGCAATACAGTTTATTCACTCATTTACTCATTCATTCATTCATCTACTCATAATTACTCATTCTACTCATATTCTACTCATCTTACATAATTCATTTATTTCAACTACTAATGAAATTGTTGGAAATAGCAATGTTATAATAAAATGTAAGTATAGATGCCAAATAAAAATTTTTCATATTGAAACATAGAAGTTTTCTTTCTAAAATTTTGAATTTCTATTAATGTTTTATATTGTGTTTGACATTCTATTTTTTGAAAAAAGTATATTAATTCATCACTTGTCATTGTGTCGATTTATATATTGTGTGTGTAGGACATCCAGGGATGATGATGCAGAGAATGACCCCCCAAGGACGCATGCCTGGACCCATCAATCCTGTATGTAACAGGAATGCATAAATTTATACACGTTTTAATGTATCGACAGGTGAAGATTTTATCTATTCACAATTTTTCTCTTATCAATGATGTACAGTGATAAGCTTCTATTATCAACCTTAGCGGAGAGCGTATATCAGGGATGTAGTTGTGAAAGGGAATATGAAACTAATGGAATGGTGCATACTCAGTTAGAAGTTTTGTGAATTGTATGGGTCGACTATTGTGGCTTGGTGTAGTACTTGTTACTGCGTTGCCCAAGGTGACCATTTATGGCCTGAGCCGAGTGAGACTGGTCATCCACGTGTGGGCAGTGAGTTCTGCTGATGTGAATGCCCACAGCCCATGTTACACTAGTCGTGTACCTTAACGTTTCATTGTTTCTGGCAAAGGGCGACAGAAACGGAGATCAACACTACTCGAAGGGACATTCATGTTCGGGAAGGATTTTCCAATTTCAGATCACCAGAGCTAATGCTCAGTGAGCTTTTCTGATCGGGCTTCGCCATCGTCCGTCCATCCGTCCCTCTGTCTAATGTTAACATTTTCTTGAAAAATATTCTTTAAATCCATTTATTGTAGAGCTTTGCCACGTAGGTCTTTTGTTATGTTGGTCTCTTTTAGATTTGTTCAGCATATAATCATTGGACCAAGGGGGAGTAACTTCTGGCAATGTTTGTAATTTTACTTTAAAAGTTCTCACAACAAATATACATTTTATATTGCTTTTTATGTTCTAAAGAGAGCTTTTAGGCCTTGTGGCCTTTTGTTTTACTATCTGAATGACTGTTTTGCCACCTATTGAGCCAAAGGTGTGTTGGGAATTTTGTTTTAATATACATATAAGTATTTTGATAGCTGTTTCACCTTATGTTTTAATATCGGAATGAGTATTTTTAAGCCCGTTTGGCTTCTTGTTTTAATATCCGAGTGTTTGGAGGCCTATTTGACCTTCTGTTTATTTATATCTTCCTTATGCTTTAGGATTATTTGTATATTAATGTATTGCACAATTTTATTATTGTAATTGGTCGCCTTAGTGATATCCTCCTTATTATAAGCGCGCCGTCGCAACAAATTTAAATTATTATTATTATTGTCATTGCAGCTAGGGGAAGTAACTTCTGTCGATGTTCGTAATTTTTCTTAAATCTCAAGAATCGCTTATTGCAGAGCTCTGCTATTTGGCAAATATTGTCCTCGGGTTGGTCTGCTCTAGATTAAGTCATATTGTCATGGCAGTAAGGGGAGGTAACCTGTGCCGATGTTTGTATTAAAATATTTTTCTCAAGAACCCTTCATCACGGAGGTCTGCTATTCAGCAGATATTGTCCTTGTGTTAGTATCTTTAAGATTTGTTAGGCATCTCGTCATGGGTGCAAAGGGGGTAATTTCTATCGACTTTATTTGAGTATCTTTATCTCTATAGCCACTCAGTGCAAAGGTATGCCATTTGGCAGATATTGTCTGTGTAGGTCTCATTAAGATTTCTTTAGCTCATCTCTATTTAGGCAATTAGAGGTGATTTTAGCCAAGGTTTATCCACAAATCTGTATTTTCTTGTTTCAGTATCTTAATGGGTATTTCAGGTCTCTTAGGCCTCTTGTTTTTGATATCAGGCAGTCTCCTTGTTGTCTTCTTGTTCTGATATCAAGATGGACTTCTTGGCCTTTTTTTGTCTTTTTCTCTTTTCATTTGAGCGTATTGAGGCCTCTTTGGCCTCTTCTCACCATCAATGTGGCTGAAGGTGGGTCTCGTTTTGTGAAGCAGGATAGTCCCGTGTCGGTATATATAGAGATGTTTCTAAGAATGCTGTGGGTGAATTGGAGCTAGCTCAGTATAAGTTCATGAGTTAAATTAGGCTTATTTAGATGTTGGCGATCTTAAGCGAAGTCAGCCTGAAGTTGTATAGTGTTTACATAGACTCATAGACACTGCACACGACAAATGGATGGCTGTTGTTTTGTTTCAGTACGATACATTACCGAACTACACAGGCATGCGAGGCCCTCCCCCCAACAGTGTGGGCAGCGGCCCTAACATGCCACCCCTCTACATGTTAGTATACAAGATTAGTAACAGAGTGTATGACCGAAACGCATTCGAAACATTCTCTACAATAATGTATCCCATCGATTGATAACTATTATGTACTAAAGGGAGGTAATCGACTATTTAATGTCTCTACTCATATCTCGTAAAGTCCATTACCAGTGGTCGTTATTACTTGAAATGCACCGTCCTTTCGGTGCAATTTACTGACCTCCTAAAAACTCTTAGATTATTTTATTGCGACTTTTTAGCTTGTTCCTTAAACATTTTATATCACTGCTCTCTAAAGTTTACTTAATAAATTTCAAATTTATTTTAACCAATTTTACTATCACATCAGTCCTTGCAAGTTATTTAATTGATGTATGGGTTCCTTCTTTAATATTGGACTCTAATAGTCTATGCATCTGGATGTTTTCCAATTATCAAAGACTATAAGCCACTGTAAGATGCCTATTAAAAGGTAAATTACAACATTTATATAAGTAAATATATCAATTAGCAAGTATCAGCCAATCAGGCTTTAACATGTGGTTTGCGATGAAATGTTTTGGTATCCATTCAGTGCATATACAATAACTGACACTCGCATATCAGGATAGGATATTATCGAGCATCTACCCGTTGTAGAGATGGCTTTACTCCAGCAATCTGGGATAAATGACTTGCTGAGGATTGCAACAAGAAAGTCAACCGGTGGGCGGTTTAGAACCAGCGACCTCACAGTTACACCACTGCCTCTTAGTCATTCTTAGTTATACATTACATGAGAGTTTCATAGCTAAATATTCAGTGTGAACCCTGACCTTCATGACTGCATGCCGCACCAGATGCACCGATAGAGTTGGGATGTGTATTTATCGAAACCACGCATCCCTCGGGTATATCCGCCAGTAAACTACCTTATCGTATGAAAGCTCGTTATGCCATACCTTAGTAATATATTGTTGTACTATGGCATCTGGTTATCGCCAAACTGTGTAAGTGGGTGTTTGTGCATTTCTTCGTCAGGCCTGGACAGCCAGGAACCCGCCCTTGGCAGCCAACATCGTCGTCTGTGAGTAGACTCGCTCGAGCTAACATTTATTAGAGTATAGTTAACATTGCATCCCTTGTGGCAGTGAACATTATAAGGTTAACATTATACAGTTGTATATTTAATGATGGTCATTTATTAACAGATATTTTTGTCATTATCAAGGGAATGGGTATGACAGTAGATTGGGGCGGGATGAACTTAGGAATATATAACTTTAACTTCCTGCTCTTTATGTTTATAAGGGATCAGTTAATGCTAAGTTGATAAGACTATGTTGTAGATGTATGCCATTTATCAGCATATTGTCTAATTTTTAAACTTTTAACTTTATAAACTTTTTTAAACTTCTTTAATTGTGGCCTGGTTTCATATTCGATGTTTGCCATCACTTTGATAATTATATTTACTGTTGTGTGTTTTTAGATGAACTACTCATCAACGTCACCAGTAACGTATAATGTAAGTCTGCTATAGTCGAATACAATACACCACATCACTGATCACACCCTGCATCATGCATCCTGCAATACACCGAATACAGAGTGCAATATACATCATTACACTGAAACACATTATATTGCTTTTCCACTGTAATCAACCATAACACACTGTAAAACTGCAATATACCACAAATACATAACCCATCCGCAGCCATTTGTAATAGAAAAAATGATTAAAAAAATGACTACTTTTAATTATGATTACATTTTGAATTTTATCTTAGACATCCATAATACTTTTATTAGTGAAAATCTTTTTGTTTCTGAAATTATTCATCATATTCATGTAAGCATAATTCCATATTTGCAGGGCCCCCCACAAGGTGGTCCAGGGCCAGGAACACCTATCATGCCCAGTCCACAAGGTCAGTTTTTGGTTATTAATATCACACACCACTTTTTTCAGAAGTCACGAATGTATATCTGTACGTATGTATGTATGTATGTATGTATGTATGTAACAATGGGCTGTCATCAAGCCGTTCTCTGGGTCATAATTGACCCTTTAAAAAGCTAGCCTATATGGATATTGTTATTACCATGTGAATATGAGTATGGTTAGTCTTATATATCATGGTTGGAAGAATCACTGAGGTTTTGGGTACATACTACAGGGTTCGCGGTACACTGCGGGGTCCGCGGTACACTGCGGGGTCCGCGGTACAGTGCGGGGTCCGCGGTACACTGCGGGGTCCGCGGTACACTGCGGGGTCCGCGGTACACTGCGGGGTCCGCGGTACACACATTTGATTTTTATCTCTTCTGTCCGAATGTTACCAGACATTCTTATCACATAAGACATGGTCAATCTGTGTTAGGCTGCTGCCTTTACATAAAAAACCACAATGTCAAGCTTCTGAGAACCCCAAGGGCAGACGCGGTTCAGACTGCCCTGGCCAGAAATATGCCACAGGCTGTTTATTTGCGTAAAAGACAACTAGACATTCTAGTCATTAACATGATGCAGGTAGGTGCAACGTAGCCATGTATTAATGTTGTTAGCGTTGTGTTGTGTTACAGATTCTACAAACTCAGCAGACAGCATGTATATGATGAAACCTGGCGGTATGCCCGGTGGTATGCCTGGGGTGAGTAGGCGTCGCTTAACTACATCGGTGAAATGTGGCCTGTATACTGAGTAATGGGAGACGTTTGCTACACAATGAAGTCGTTACGTGTAAACATGTTTGTTTTTGATGACATACTTGTGACACTAGTAGTGTACTGTAGATTGATTGCATGGGTGAATGCTGGATGTGTAGTGCTCATATCTTGCATTTAGTGTCTGATGAAGTGCTCGTGTCATGCATTTGATTCATGGTGAAGTGCTCATGTCATGTATTTGGTCTCTGGTGTAGTGTGTATTGTGTCTCTTTGGTATAGTGTTTATATCATATATTGTGTCTCTGTGGTGTAGTGCTCATGTCATGTATTTGGTCTCTGGTGAAGTGTGTATTGTGTCTCTTTGGTATAGTGTTTATATCATATATTGTGTCTCTGTGGTGTAGTGCGCATGTCATGTATTGTGTCTATGGTGTAGTGCTCATGTCTTGTATTTGGTCTCTGGTGAAGTGCTCGTGTTATGCATTTCGTCTCTGGTGTAGTGTGTATTGTGTCTCTTTGGTATAGTGTTTATATATATTGTGTCTCTGTGGTGTAGTGCTCATGTCATGTATTGTGTCTATGGTGTAGTGCTTGTATCATGTATTTCATGCTAGTTTTAGGGTCCGTATTACACTACTTTTTTTCATGTTTACAGTTTCCTATGGGTGGCCCGGAAAACAACATGGGACCAATGGGACCAGGTGATATGACACCTATGGTTAATGGTATGTCAATTAATGTGATATGACACCTATGGTTAATGGTATAGGTTAATGGTATGTCAATTAATGCGATATGACACCTATGGTTAATGGTATGTCAATTAATGTGATATGACACCTATGGTTAATGGTATAGGTTAATTGTATGTCAATTAATGTTCTTCACTGATTATTATTAGGTGTGCGGATATTATGGTCAATATTGCAATTAATTATTGTCAGTAAGTATTGCTCGATATGTAGGTCGTATAATGGCTCTAATTTATTGCAAGCTACTGAGTGAAAACCTGCACTTATGTATTGAAGTTGTATGTGCCCACTTATATATATATTCTATGTTTTTTTATATAAGTGTTTCACTGGTTGTGATTTCACATGAAACACAATCAACGAATAATGGATAACAATTTCTCAGGCTATCAGCATCACTTAACATCAATTAATATAAGTCTGTTTGTTTATTTTCAACTTATACGTCATTATTAGCTCACCTGAGCTTATGTTCGGTGAGGTATTCTGATCGGAGTTTGTCCGTCCGTCCATCCATCCATCCATCCATTCCATGTTTACATTTTCTTAAAAAAAATCTCAAGAACTGCTTATCGCAGAGGTCTGCTATTTGACAGATATTGTCCTTAGGCTGATCTCTTTAGATTTGTTCATGGTATCATCATAGCAGCAAAGGGAGGTAACTTCTGTCAATGTTGGTATTTTTTATGAAAAATTTTTTTCAAGAGCCGTTTGTCACAGGTTTTCTATTTGCCAATCATTGATATTCATTAATGGAAATCCGTTCGTTTATTAACTTATACCTCACAACTTCATCTATCAGCATCACCTAACATCTGTTTATGGAAATATGGTAGTTTGGTTATTATCTCTTATGTAACTATAATGACAAAGGTAAATCTTATAACATTTCGTGTCTGTGTGTCACAGGCGATATGGATAGGATAAAAGGCTCTCCAGCGAATGTAAATGGACCTGGTACGCCACGAGAAGACATGCAGCAGCCAGGAGGTCCTCCCCCAGACATGTCGACATACGGCCTACCCGCATACCAGGTACTACAGGGGTCATAGCTATCCTTAGGTATAGAGTGATGACAACTGCATTCACTGTTCTATATAGCTATAAACTTTCAAGGTGCACAGGATGCACTTGTCTTCTGCAGCTCTGTTTCTGTGACAGTATTTCCATAGAATATTTATGTTAATTACTTTCGTTTACGACGGTGCATTAATATAACTGAATATCTAGACACGGAGCTTTGTTGTCCACCCCACCCATCACATGTGATGTCATGGTATTATGTGATTGGGAATATTTTAGTACTTTTACTTCTATTATGAGTCAACAGTTATGATGATGTGACCAGAATGGTTCATGAATAGCCTCGTGTAAAAATACATTGAGAAACAAATGTTTTCTGATGTATGCTCTATCGAGCGATCTCGTGTGATAGCTGATTTATTCTCTAATTAACCATTGAACCGTGTATTTTGTGTATCAGGAACGGAATGAGTCAGCGGCAATTCTTAAGATCAAGGAAAGTATGGAGGAAGAGGCAAAACGGTTTGAAAAGGATCCGGACCACCCGGAATACTTCATGCAATAGCCCTGTACAGTCGCGCCATCATCACCCCATACCCCGATTGTCACCCACACATCGTCCATTGTAATATAGGTCATAATTTATGGTTCATCGGTGCATGTGTTAATGCACTAATATACTTGTGTATATGTCTGTACATTATACTTGGTTAATACTGTAAGATAGCGAGGTGAGTCCATACAAACACGCTCATACAGCCAGCCTGGATTTCTAGCTTGTTCATTTGTATTTGAATTGATTTGTGTTTGATGTTTTCCCTGTCCCAAGAAGGCTGTGTGTAACATGAGTAATGATACCGGTTTATACAGTGGTATCTAGGCATGTGAATGTATCCCCAATGCCGTAGCCCTTTTTCATTTGACTTAGTCAAACATCAGCCTCGGTTGTCGAGGAATGGACCAGATGAACGCATGTCATTAATTCTAAGCTGTTTTACCGAGTGGATAAAGTAGTCAGAACATTGCATCCGTTACCTTGTCTATTTTAATTATTTTCTCGACTCCCACTGATGTGACATTGCAGGATCGAATATTAAATTAAAATTAAAACTAAAAAGACCAATTATTCCAGTTTCAGTTAGTCCATTACTTTTCGTCCACATTACAAATGTTAGTCTATTTATTGTCTCTCCTACTTTTAAAACAAATAGAAACATAATCCAATAGCAACTGAGTTAGGGTTGAAATCCTGGCTTGAACTACCGGTCAATTATGGAATGTTTTTTTAGTTTGGTGTGCACTTTTATTTTCTGTAATTTTCTATGTTTCTTATCAATAACGTAGCACTAAAAAATTGGCTTTCTTCGTGCGATTTTAATTTGTCGGGTTATCCTGTAATACAGTTCCTTCATATTATTTGTCATTGCATGTCTATTTAGCAGTGGTCAAATGTCTTTAAAATTGTGAAATTAAAGCATCAAGAAACTTTCATCTCTGAAGGTACAGTATTCTGTCTAACCATTAATAATCAATGTATGTAAATCATCACTAATGACCTCATGGTATGGATGTTATTGTTAAAAAAATTAAGCAATATTCATTCAATTAGATCATCCAAAAGTGCACACCAAATTAATGGATATTTTGCTCAAGATGTAGGTTACATGAGCTTTAATCATCAGTCTAATGAATTCAATAGTCATTTAGTGTAGGATGGAGGTTTAGTCATAGATGGAGGATAGCTTCCCAGCAGTCTTGGCTATGTTAGGTCATAGATGGAGGATAGCTTCCCAGCAATGTCTTGGCTATGTTACGTCATAGATGGAGAAGAGCTTCCCAGCAGTCTTGGCTATGTTAGGTCATAGATGGAGGATAGCTTCCCAGCAGTCTTAGCTATGTTAGGTCATAGATGGAGGATAGCTTCCCAGAAGTCTTGGCTACGTTAGGTCATAGATGGAGGATAGCTTCCCAGCAGTCCTGGCCCTGTTAGGTCATAGATGGAGGATAGCTTCCCAGCAATGTCTTGGCTATGTTAGGTCATAGATGGAGGATAGCTTCCCAGCAGTCTTGGCTATGTTAGGTCATAGATGGAGGATAGCTTCCCAGCAGTCTTGGCTGTGTTAGGTCATAGATGGAGGATGGCTTCCCAGCAATGTCTTGGCTATATGAGGGCATAAATGGAGGATAGCTTCCCAGCAATGTCTTGGCTATGTTAGGTCATGGATGGAGGATAGCTTCCCAGCAATGTCTTGGCTATATGAGGGCATATGCTATGTTAGGCCATAGATGGAGCATAACTTTTCCATCAATGCCTCAGCTCTGTGCGGTTTACATGGAGTATAACTTTCCATCAATGTCTCTGCTATGTGAGGACATAGATAAGAACACAGCTTCCCAAGTATACAGGGCATCGACCACAGGTTCCAGTTTCGGTGATGTCTTAGATAAGAGCACAGCTTCTTGGCTATCTCCCAGCTACATGATGGGTAGTAGAATGCACCAAGCACAAGTCTCTATAATGTTATCCCATGATGGATTACACACAGCTATACCTAGCAATACATTAATACATGGTTATTTAACAATTACATAAAACGTATCAAAGTCATTAATTACATCCCTAACTACAGTCCAAAATTACCGATCATGGGTTGTTACCTGTCACAGGTTATATGCTGACACCTGTCACAGGTCATGTCTCATCGCCTGTCACTGATCATGTCATCACCTGCCACAGATCATATGTCATCACCCAGCACAAAGCGTATTTCATTGCCTGGCACAGATCATGTCAGCCTGGCACAGATCATATGTCATAGCCTGGCACAGATGATATGTCATAGCCTGGCACAGATCATGTCAGCCTGGCACAGATCATATGTCATAGCCTGGCACAGATGATATGTCGTAGCCTGGCACAGATATGTCGTAGCCTGGCACAGATCATATGTCATAGCCTTGCACAGATCATATGTCATTGCATGGAACATATATCTAATCGCCTGGAACAGATCATATGTCATCGCCTGGAACAGATCATATGTCATCACCTGGAACAGATCATATGTCATCGCCTGGAACAGATCATATGTCATCGCCTGGAACAGATCATATGTCATCACCTGGAACAGATCATATGTCATCACCTGGAACAGATCATATGTCATCGCCTGTCATTAATCTTTTCATCACCTCTCACTGATCGTGTGCTGTCACCCTGTCATTGCTGTAAACCGTCACTGATCATATGCCATCACTTGTCACTGATCATATGCCATCACTTGTCGCTGATCATATGCCATCACTTGTCGCTGATCATATGCCATCACTTGTCGCTGATCATATGCCATCACTTGTCGCTAATCATATGCCATCACTTGTCGCTGATCATATGCCATCACTTGTCGCTAATCATATGCCATCACTTGGCGCTGATCATATGCCGTCACTTGTCACTGATCACATGCCGTCACCTGTCACTGATCATGTGTCATCCTACTCACTAATCACGTGTCATCGACCATGTATCATTCAATGTCATTGCACATTTTGTATATAAAGGCGATTACTATGATTGAATGATTCTCATCGTCGATATACGTCATGCCAGTCAGTTACCCCTCGTTGGCTGTACTGACTGATCTCTGTTATCTTCAAATGACAATTTTTATTTTGCTATTATTGATGTATTTGTAACAACATTCTGTGATCTGTCAATCACCTTTACTCCCACTACCCACCCTATTCTGACAGTGAAATTTTAACTATACTCTTTTTATTTTACAATTATTTATTTTTTAGATATATGTTTTGTTTATAACCTGAAAGACTTTTTAGACATTTTAATGAAATTCTTAAATATATTTATGAAGGTATCACTGCTTCCTGGTGAGTAGTGTATGGTTTTAGCCATTGTGTGCGAGTAGTGTATGGTTTTAGCCGCAATATGGGTAGTGTGTGGCTTGGCCATATTCCGCGAGTAGTGTATGGTTTTAGCTGTAGCCGGCGAGTAATGTCTGGTCATCGCTAAAATGTATACGTACACGTGCCTGGTTTTAGTACTAGTGTGCGACTGGTGTGTTGTACATAACTCGTTGAAGGTGGCCCTAAAGAGCGTAACCCCATTGGTTTTATCTTGGTTTTCATCATAGCGAGTCGTATAATTACTAATTATTTCAATTATAATTAATTATATATCCAATGCACAACGCATTTCTTTGAAACTGACTTGTTTTCGTGGGCATAAAATTCCTTTCACTGAAGCATCCGAACAAACCGATTCAGTCGTAACAATAAAAATGTACAAACACCGATATGATAATGTAAAGTTCACTCGTCAAATGTGCATATTTATTGATAGCGTTACAAATTGTATTCTTATATATTTTCCTGGCTCAGTGGATGAAGATGTTATTTATTTGGTTTTGGTGATGTGTGTGTGTGCGTGTGTGTGTGTCTGTGTATGCGTACCTTTACAACTGTCCATACTATACTAAACTTGTGTGTCCTATGTGATAACATGTTCTGCGTGTTGACCAGTTTACTTGTCCCCCCAGGATGGGTGGCTAACAGCGCATGTGTCTATAATAATGTAGCCTTAAATGACCCTGTACAAAGCGTCTGGAATGTTTCATAGATTTATCGTTGTTATTTAATACAAAAAGTGTTGTGAATAATACATACGAAATTGTACAGCAAACTGTCGTGGGCCCAATCAGTTTACAATCCTAACTAGTTGTACTACTAAAATGACCACTCGTAAATTAAAGGCCACTTCAGATGGGATGACTTCTATCTATAGATGAAGTTGTACATGACATTAGAAATGATTCACACTATCTGAATAAATATCAATAGTCTGTGTAGTCGTGTGACATGACTCTCATCCAATGAAAGCTCCTAATGTCACTCTTTCAAAATGACCTACGATAACAGACTTGTGATGTTTATGTACATTGAGAACTACATCTATGTAATTATCTCCCATCAGAACAGGAATTGATGAACAAAAGATACGTTGATCAGTCAGATTGTTAGATGATAGAATTATTGACGTGTCATCTGTCTGGTCATGTTTGGTGCCCATCTGAAGCTGCCATCAGACTATACTCTAGCATCGTAAACTTGTTATGTGAATGGATGTGTGAGTGAACTTTTTTATAGAGGTGTGTATTTTGATTGGGCTCTATCTTTCGCACACACTCATCAAATAAAACAATGTTGTACTATTATTTTTTGTTCAGTTTGCCGCTATTGTTAGTCCTATGTATAGCTGCTTGAAAAACCGTACAATGAAAATTTGTTTAACAGGACTATGTCGGCACTTTAGGCAATGTTTATTCCTGAACCACCCAACTTGCTAATGACTGTGATAAAGCTCTGTATGGTTGCTTATCTTCTAGATTCATTTCAGAAATCATGTCCTCCACAATGCTCTACACTGAATCAAAATACATAGCATGAGTTGTTAGCCCACCTAAACATTAACTACAGCTCTACAGTCTACACACCTTATAAGCTCACCTGAGCATATGCTCAGTGAGCTTTTCTGATCGGAGTTTGTCCATTGTCTGTCCGAACGATGTTAACATTTTCTTAAAAAAATCTTAAGAACCGCTTGTACAAGAGGTCTGCCATTTGGCAGATATTGTCCTAGGGATGGTCTCTATTAAATTTGTTAATGGTATCGTCATCGCAGCTAGGGAAAGTAACTTTTGCTGATGTATTTTTTCTTTAAAAATCGTCTTAAGAACTGCTTAGCGCAGAGGTTTGCTATTTGGCAGATATTGCCTTTGGGCTGGTCTCCTCCAGATTTGTTCATGGTATCGTTATTTCACCTAAGGTAAATAACTTATGCCGATGTTCGTATTTCTTCTTAAAAAATTGTCTCGATAACCGCTTATCACAGGGGTCTGCCATTTGCTGATATTGTCCTTGGGTTAGTATCTTTTAGATTTGTTCAGTATCTCATTATAGGAGCAAAGGGGCCTCATTGTGGTAGCCGTGTGAGTCAGTTCAAATACAAGTAAATTGAGTGGTAACACCTTTATGGCTCACTGCGGAGATATAGATCACGAGCTTTCGAATGTTAGAACATTCTTCATCAGGTGAATAATCAATCAAGGAGCAAAGGGGGTAATTTCTATCGACTTTTTAATTTGAAAATCCTCATCTCCATGTCAGCTTACTGCGAAGGTCTGCCATTTGTCAGATATTCAGATCTATGTAGATCTGTATTTCGTTGTTTTACTGTCGTAATGTTTATTGTCGGGTCTCTTTGGCCTCTTGTCTTGTGTCCGTATCGTAGTGAGTATTGTCAGGCCTCTTTGGCCTCTTGTTTTCGATGTCTCCTTGTCTTCTCGTTATGATATGAAGATGACCTCCTTGGCCTCTTGTTCTGTCAATTTCTCTTTTTTTCAGGTGAGCGTCTTGAGGCCTCTTGAGCCTCTTGTTTTGAGTGTTCTTGACAAGTCTCTTAGCAAGATTCTCATCTGGTGGATTATGGTCCGTTTTGTCATTGTCACAGTATCCTCATAGATGGGCAAACCGCAAGCATTTTTCAACACCAAAATCCTCTTAATTCTACGATTCTACGCTGAAGTGAGGCATGGCAGGGTGCAAACGTGCTGGCCAGGGTGCAAACGTGCTCTGACGTCCTTACAGCATATCCTCCAAGAACAGGGGTTATCAAAATAGGCACACAGCTGGTATGACAAGTCCCCGAAACAAATCATATGATGGATGGGATGAAATTATTGTAGTCTGAATGACATCACAAAGCTCGTCTTATATATGACTGGAAAGCTTTAATAAAACAAAGCACAAATCGTCACAAATAAATATCCGAGGGCATTGTGAACATGATCGAAGGAATAACGACACAAATTGTGTGTTTCATCAGGGTATGCGCAATACGTTGTAAAGCATAAGAAACACTACTAGTCGCATATGATCTTGGCAAGTGTCAATGTGCAACGATGTATAAAAATAATACGTTTACAATGTGGTAGATAAAACTGAATTATACCCAATACCAACAAATTTGCTGGAGCAAGAAAAGGCATTAAATATGAATTGGTATGTGATACCAAAACCATCTTTGTATACGATACAAAGAAATGTAAAATAAAAAAGTATTGCTTCACAATAAATGAGGGACTGACTATGGCACTCGCTTCAATGTTGTCACATTGTAATGTGGACTATTGTTACCAATTGTTTAAATTAGGCATATTTTCTATGACAAAATATTTATAGAAAATGACACTTGTGAAAGTGTAATACATTACTCCTGATAGTTCCCTCCATCCATTACTCAAGATCTGGGTGCCATTCTTTACCTCCTTACGACTCTCCATTGACCTAAAGTACTTAACTCAACGACCTCAGCCAACTCTATTCAGATGCTTTACTATTCTATTGTTTTCCCACACCATCTTGCTCATGCTGATCTTCATGCCTTTTTTCTCCAATGCATACCCACACTGTAATCTTCTCTCACGCTGTTCTCTACTATCAGTCACTACAAATGATGTCATCTGCGAACATCGCGTTACGCAGGGCCTCTTATCCGACATCATCCCTCAATCTGTTCATCATTATTGCAAACAATAGGGTGCTTATAGCCGATCCTTGCTGCGATCCTGCCTTTCTTTGACCTTGTCCAACGTTCCTATCATGCACCTCACCACTTTCACACTATCCTGCACCACCCTAACATACCCCCTGCCGCTCTAGACTCTCATGCAACTCTTACCCTTTATCCACAAACACAATGTAGCAACAGTCGCCTGCTCTTCTCTAAAAGGAAATCACGCATCTATTGCACGAATTAAGCAATTCAAGTATTTTCAATCGTAAGAGGGAAATGTACAAATTTGGCGTAATTTACACAACTGGACATATTAGTAGGACAATTAAATTACTTTAGACCTTGACAACACCGAAGAGCTTTTTCCCCCCAGTTCTTCCCAAACGAACATAGTTTCAGCATTCTACTTGATATTAATATATCTGTTATTGAAACTTGATCAAAATATCGCGTCGTGCCAATTATCAGTGTCTTACAAGAAAGCATACAGAATGAGGCAATAGGAAGTAGATCCATTCACAAAACACATCCACAGATTAAATTGACAAGCTTCTATACTGATGTAGTTCCGAAACAGACAAGAAATCGGACGAGTTACAGACTCTTCTTCAACTTTTCCAGAGCCTCCTGCACTTTCTCTATATTCGCTCCGATCACAGAGTCAACCTGAAGACAGAAATACCCTAGAAAAATCGCACATATATAATTTTATTTCCAGAATTGACAGAATCCCTAATTGAGAGATTCTTATAACCGAGCTGTATGCACCAAGATGATAGAATGATCAGCTCATAAACATACCTAACTGAATGACAAAGTGGTGGTTTATGATAGTCTACAGTTTTATCAAATGTGCTAGGTCTGATCTCTCGTAACCCCGTAGACAAATCGTGAACTACTACCGTCTGCATTTTTTAATATACCTAAAAATTTTTATATTTTAAGGACAATGCCACAATCAATCAAGTTCTTAATTACGTAGTTCTTAATTAGTCACATGCAGACTTAACGCCAGCGATTACATTTAGTTCATGAAAAATCAACCAACAATAGATTAATATTTATTGTATGAGAGTACATTGAATCTGTCCTATTCTTATAATCAATAAAATGAGCATTAAAATCCTAAAAAAAATTGAACTAGTTTGATCTGCCCGAGGACGTTCCGTCATGACGCAAGCACATATTCTAGCACTATCGCTAACCCTAATTCTAACCCGGGTTGTACTAGTTCACTGCGCCAAAATCACTGCCATTTCCCACAACAGATATTGCCACGAGGGAGTATGAACGGCTATTTTGGCACTGACCTTAGTGTGACATTAAATTTATACCCCATACCAGCCGCATTACGAGAAGGACCAATTGTCCATATAAATACTCCAGTAAATAAGAATGCTGAAAATTTTACTCAATGTGATAACCTTCCAAATGTGCAAGTTGTGAACAAAGTTTTACTTATCGAGCCAATGAATACTCGAGCGATCAGGTCATTTCTCTACAGACTAAAGAATTAAGTCCATCACCAGATGACTTTGACAACTGATTAAAGATAGGCTGATAGTATATCATGCCCAATAACAGGTCCAACAACAAGAAAGGTTCAGCATGACATCAACTTTGTTACATGCATAAACATTCTCTAATTCATCATTTTTTATAAAATTATTGGATTTCGTAGTGACGAAATATAACGCATTTGCAATCAATAGAAAGTCCCTATGGTAAGGCACTTTTTCATTACAAAAATGGCGTAAGGATTTCAATTTATGTTAAATATAAATTGTAATAGAGGTCAAGTATGTAAAAAGGGCATATGTGATAAAGCCCCACAGTTAACGTTGTCGACTGAGACTGCTAATGTATATATGTTACAGTAAATGTACAATTTCAGTAA
>WURV02154811.1:0-16659 GCA_011762755.2 Epimenia babai
GGTATAGGTTTTTTCCTGTGCATTTCTCTCCAATTATTTTCTTTATAACTACAGCGTACAGTTTACCGCACCCTGTTTTCGTGGTCTGGTAGGCTAACTAAATACATCACAGTATACACGTCTTTGTAATATCTCCCCATCTTCTATAATATCTCCCCCAAGTCAAGATCATGGCTGTAACGTATCGGACATTTGATCGATGCGTATTTAGTAATTATGCAATATAATATTTAGCTATTAATGCTCAGAGGAGTGCCAGGTTTCTCATGTATGCTGCGCAATATTGTAGACAGGTTTGATTTGCGTGACCCCTACAACAGTGTCACTATTAATACTACTATGGCAATCATCTAATGGTCCGGTATCCAGCTATAATACCCGTCGTAAAAGGCAAAAAATATCGCTATAACGACATTTGCAATATATTATCGGTTTTTTTTTTGGTTGCTAGTCGGAGTGCATTAATGCATGACGGCGTATGCACGGCAGCCAATGATATGGGTGCTCAAGATTATCAATTATAATGTTATGCGTGCATAAAGCCATATCGGTACTAGTAAACACATACTGCATTATATGGATTGTGTCACCAAGGAAATGCACAGATAATCGCAGTTAACCACGCGATGGCTACCCTTCAGTAATTTTATGATTGTGCATATAACTATCCTACTCTTATACTTTTCTACACTTGTTCCCTTCATATTTCTCTGGCCTTTCATCCCTCTTGGAAAACCCAATTTGGTCGGCATATTTCACTCATTTTGGTCATCTGTCTAGCTATCTGCATGTCTTCAAATGGTAAATTGGTCTTCTCAGTTTCTCGCATCTTTAGATGTATCTCCATTAATGTCTTTCAAACTATTTCTATTGTTTCGACAATCCCCCCTCTTACTTTTTCTTCCTTCTCCATCCCTACCCTCTCTTATTCTCTTTTTATCACCCTCCCTCATTTCTCTCTCCTCTGTTTCCCCTTTTCTTCTGTTATTCGCCTCTTGTATCTTCTTTTCCTTACCCACCTCTTACCGGCCCTGCTCCTTTCCCCAAGTCATATCCCCTCATCTCTCCTCTCCCCTTTCAGCACTTATCTCCCATGTAACAAGTGCTTGTCTAAATGGCGCCATTATGCCATCACAGTGAATCTGTCAATCAGAGGCCTCACGGAAGTTTTACAGCGCCAAAAATTTATAAGTTGTACAATGAATACAGCTACAATGAACTGTGCATTGATTCGAGCCACCAATAACCCAGTATCCGGGTCAGTTTCACATGCTGTAACTCTATCCCCATGACATCATCGTCACCATCATCATCCACCACTCATCTCTCGGTTTACTATGTACATTGCTTACTATTTGATACAGCACTAAGGCTATGGTATCAATATACATTACTGGTTTTCTTCAGGAACAAAACCAAGTTAGTGCTCACCAGATATAATATACTGTATATTGATAAATGTTTAGTTTACTGTTCTTTTGTATTATCTAAGTTCTTACTAAATTCATTACTGATTAACGAACATAAACGAACTTTAAAATTATTTTAGTTATCAAATAAGGAGTAAGTATGTCTTTTTTGTCAAGTACTATGCTATGGAAGTTACCTCGTTTTTAGCAATTCATAACTCAACCAACAGTGGGCTAATTTTTATTTCGCTTATTTCTTTGTTCTTTGGCTCAATCTTAGCCTGCTCTGTCTGTTAGAATTTTGTACTTACATTTCTTGAGTTGTCTCCATAGGTCATTATTTCAAGTCTTGAGAGCTCATTATTTAAAGTCTTTATAGCTCACTATTTTACATCTCTGTAGCTCATTCTTTCAAGTCTCTATAACTCATTCTTTTGAGTCTCTATATCTCATTCTGTCACGTCTCTGTAACTCATTCTTTCAAGTCTCTGTAGCTCATTCTTTCAAGTCTCTATAGCTCATTCTTCAAGTCTCTGTAGCTTATTCTTTCAAGTCTGTAGCTCATTCTTTCAAGTCTCTGTAGCTTATTCTTTCAAGTCATTATAGCTCATTATTTAAAGTCTCTTTAGGTCGCATCTCTACAAATATAGAAAAAAAATGTCCTGTATTTCCATGGATCACCTAACACACAAGTTATATGTTATTTTGCGAATAGATTACTCCTCTGTCTGACCCATCTTCTCCAGCCACACCCAACTGCGTGGACGCCACACCGGGCACTCCCACTTCATCTTTCATACGTGTGTATTATATATATCTACATCGTTATTTAGTTAAAACATCACAACAGTTCGTGACTTTGGATGTTACGAAGTACGTCCGTACATTGCCAAATTGTTGAAATTAATATGTGCCTTAACACCTGACCAGCAAGATAGTTTTATTTGACATATATTTGGTAGGATATTTCTCATTTTCGAAGAACAACGGTTTAGCGATTTGTATTGTGTCATCGTACGTCTTCTCGAGTTGACATTATGTATGAATGATCAACTGATTCAGTTAGTACTACTGTGGATGTCTCATGAATGTAAAGAATAGATGTAGACACTGCAAGTACAATCTCATCAGTGACATATCATGGTTCTTAAAAAGATATATTCGGCTATTATTTATATTCAGATTGTCACAGACGTGTGCGAAATATAATAATGTTTATAATAATGTCCAATCAGGTAGTGCTAATGTTCCTAGCCCTCATCCAGATATGTCAAGATTTCAGATACTAGTGTATTTTTAGCTGTATTCGTTCACCTCCCCTCTTGCCAGTTTTTCGGCCTCTCCACAGATTGTTTGTCATGTATTTATATTATGCCAGAATGTATTCGTAATATACTTAGCGCCAAGTTCCTTGACCACATTCCCCCTAATGCCCTTTCTTAACCTCATCCCCCCAATGTTTCTTCCTTAACCATTTATCCCTAATGCCCATTCCTTAACTTCATTCACCTAATGCCCCTCTTTATCACACAGCCCACAGAGTTCTGTACTCGTACATCGGCCAGTACCCAGAGGATCTGTCCTTCATTACGGACGACGTTATCTTAGTCACTCAACAACTCGATAATGGCTGGTGGCACGGCACCAAGGGTGAGAACTCTGGCTGGTTTCCAGGATCTTACGTAACGGTGAGTTGCTGGCCATTTAGTTAGCGGGTTCCATCCACGTTTTTCTGCCTATCTCTGCCACCGTTACTCGAATAAGTTGGTGCGGCAGTTTTTGAAAATGTTACTTATAATATGAGACGGGTTTATTTGCATTGCCATAGCATGAAATATTTCTCACAGTATCGGTGTTAATCATCCCAAACTCAATTTAGTTGGTTGTGGAAGTATGACAATATAACCATGTGTTGAACAGTATTGATTCTATTAAAGTTACAGGTAATTAATTTGCTTCATAGGGCTCCTCGTGTTGACTTGCCATTGCGACACTAATGTTGAGATTTGAAATAATCCGTCGGCATTTAGCAGAATGAGTTCGCCGCACATTTAGTTGTACAGTACATGTTTTTATTACTGACATACGAGTCGGGAAATGTTCCAGCCTCTGAAACCAGACGATTCCCAAACTAGTCATGTCATCTCTCCCGTCTCCTCGGGAGAAAGCGGCGTTGAATTACGCATGCAGAAGACAGATATACCGGACACGACGCGGCAAACTCCCCGTGCAACAAAGCGTCTGTCCAAGTCTCGCCGACCCCCTGAACCAGCGCCTTCCCCGCCGTCTCATCGAAACTCGGCGGCGTCTTCAGAAGACCTCGATGCATCGAGAGAAAAGGAAAGTCCCGCCGATAACTCACTTCTTAACGGACCCGACCCCCCGCAACATCCATCGGTAACTAAACCTGATGGGATGCAACCGGCCGCACCCAAGAGATTCAGCAAACCGAAGTTCAGTTTTAATAAACAGCGGATTAAGGCGACGGGTGACAAAAAGGCATCGTTGCCAACATCGCGACCTCCGCCACCTAAACCGCCTCACAAGAACGCAGATAAAACTAAACGCGTCATACAAAAACCTAGCTTTAACAAACTCAGCAAATCCGATATCTCTGGCCCAATTACACTCGATCATTCGACGTATAACCGGATTCATTTGGATAGATTATCGTCATCGCCGCCGGATCAAATTCGTACACTGCGAAACGATTTCGATCAGACAACAACCGCATCGACATCGCCCACCGACGCGTCCTTGGCCTACTCTGGCAGCTTCCACAGCACCAACCCGACAGTGCCAATGCTGCCAGCCAACACATCGGTTAATCAATCTCACAGCTTCCATGCGGCTGACCTAAAACACCCGATGTACTTCACTCAACGATCGAGATCTCCAGCGTCGTCTTCCAGCGGGACGCCATCGACCCCAACGTGCGCGTCGCCATTTTCGCCTCTCGCAAACGTGAATAACAATTCTGACGCTAAAGGCGGCGCCTCGAGTGAAATTCCTACGGTACATTCACGGCAGACTCCATCGCATTCCCGAACTCCATATTTGACGACACCTAGGATATACAGCCGGGCTTTAGACACGCCACCCAAAATGTCTCCAAAACCTAGTCTTCTGAAGCCACCTGTACCTCACATTACCCGACCATCCGAACTGTCTCAAACCGCTGCTGACCCTGTAGATTTGCCCGTAGTCGTAGCAAATGGCAAGCATGGCCAATCCATAGCAGCAAGCGGTGCAGCTAAACAATATCAGGCACCAGGGATTTCTCAGCGACCAACCATGCCACCACCTAGACCACCACGAACATTGCAGTTTGTGCCGTCATCAACGGAAAATCAAGAGCGAAGGTATGAATGTGTCATCCTAAAAATTCCACTTCATTACAATGGAAAATGTTTTTTATATTAGGGCAGATGGTGAATAGGTTAATTCATCAGGTTTACTGTGGGCATTTGGAACTGGTGACGTGATTTGAACGTGCTTGAAGTCTCATTCTTCACTCATCTACGTCCTTATCTAGTTCTATAAGACGCTGGACCGATTCTCGCTATCTGCCACGTTTTTCAGGCAAGAAGTGTCTTGAATCCTGTCACTGCCAATAAACATGATATTCTCGATGATATCACTGATATCACCAGTGACATCATCAATGGCTACCAGGTTATGGGGGATAATTCATTCTCTGATCATCAACTTTACCTTATCTAATTCCTTGAATGTCAAATTTTCTTTATTGACACCCAAAAAGTCCCCTACCGGGATATAACAATGCTCTAATACGAGGGTCCCTCCCCTCCCACATGGCTGCGCTTCACACGCTCTCTGGATGGTCTACGGCGCTTACCTCTCAGCTGTCTCATAATTTTATAAATAACCATCAATTATCACAGATTTCAAGGGGTGTATCTAAGCTGTGGGTGGGCATTTGTTACCAGCGACGTGATTCGATGAAGGTCAATTATGTACCGCCGATCTGATGATTCTCGCTTCACTGTTTTCCCCCATCATTATAAATAAGATTAATCCATTCGTTGTGTTAACCACACCAGCCAGATTTGTAAAAGGTTAATAATCGCCCAGAAAATGGGTTAATTCCATATATCGTACATTCCTGTCAATGAATTAATCCCCCCCTCACGAACCAGGGTTTTAGAAACAGGAATTTAGTTAAGTCACCATGTAGCTCTTGGACACAGCACGTAAACAAACAATACTATGGCAATGTTTCCAGCGGTCAAGCACAAGGTCAAGCGGCTGCATCTAGTCACATGGTATCTGATTACAATCAGGTAAACCACTACCATACTATTGCTTTCGTTCCCGTCATTGGCTGAATGTCACTGGCTGAATGTCATTGGCTGAATGTCATTGGCTGAATGTCATTGGCTGAATGTCATTGGCTGAATGTCATTGTCTGAATGTCATTGGCCGAATGTCATTGGCCGAATGTCATTGGCCGAATGTCATTGTCCGAATGTCATTGGCCGAATGTCATTGGCTGAATGTCATTGGCCAAATGTCATTGGCCGAATGTCTTTGTCCGAATGTTATTGTCCGAATGTCATTGTCCGAATGTCATTGTCCGAATGTCATTGGCCAAATGTCATTGGCCGAATGTTATTGGCCAAATGTCATTGGCCTAATGTCATTGTCTGAATGTCATTGGCTGAATGTCATTGGCTGAATGTCATTGGCTGAATGTCATTGGCTGAACGTCATTGGCTGAGTATCATTGTTGAATGTCATTAGCCTATTGCGCAGCTTGTCAAATGATTGGTTATAATAAAACATTGGTGAAGGCAGCTCTGTAACAGATGCCAACATGCCCCTCGCAAATTTACTGTATACGATGGTGTAGGGAAGTTTGCGGAAGTTAGTTCAGTCAGCGTGTTCTTTCGCATCTGTTGGATAACGTACTGTGTAGGCCATTGGACTGGTCATTTTGGTTGGTTAGAGGACCTGTCAGCTGCTGTACATCCAGTAGATTTGTTGGGTGATTTTTTATGCATCCAGGACATGTTTTTGTTCCAGGATGCGACATCGTTGCATATCTATGAGAATGATGGCAGCACGATGGATTACAGCCTCGTGTGATGGCATCTGCCATCGCGATAGATTTACAAGGACACAGAGGGAGGGAGAATGACTACACCATTACAGATTATGGCAAGCATTATTGCAGATGTTTACAACGCTTTATTCCTGCAATTCCATAGGTGGGAATAAAAGCCGTTTGATAGCAGTTGGATGTCTGTATGATGGCACCCTCACATCCGTACAATTGCGTCTGTACATATGTACAGTGTCACCCGTACATCCGCACGATGGCACCCATGCCTCCAGTTATTGAAGTGGTCACAAAAAATAAGACGCGATGCGGTATGCCCACGCGCGATCACCATACGTCACGAACTGCGCGAAAATCGCATCAGCAATCCTAATGGACAATGCTGCTTCTCCTAGCAATGACATCTACACCAGTCGCGGTGCCACGGTGTCTGCCACAACTTCCAACGGCAGGCGCACACGCCCCCCCCCCCCATCTTCTTATATCTAGTCACTAACTGTACGTATGAAATGGGCGACGATGCCCCAAATGAATTTCGTTTGATTACATCAGCTTTATTCAATGACCATCAGCATTAGTGGTACCCACTGATGGTACAATCTACCTAGAGATATTACCTCCCTTGTGAATCTATCTAGAGATATTACCTCCCTTGCGAATCTACCTAGAGATATTACCTCCCTTGTGAATCTACCTAGAGATATTACCTCCCTTGTGATATTACTTTCGAGTAGAATGCGAGAACGAGTGTACCAACTGTTGGATAAATTCCGAACGCCTTGATAATGTCCGCGATGTTCCAACATAGAAATATTTACAGTTTGCCCACATCAGTGTACGAATAGCCAATGTAGCGTATTAGGCTACGCTTACTGACATTATCCCGCGATGGAAAATTATCAGACGCAGTTTTTTTTGCGACTGCGATTCGACAGTGTGCATTCAACGACGATGGCAGTGTAACATTCGTTAATAGTGTACTGTACAGGTGTATGGAAGAGAAGTATTTGTATTTGCGGGTCATATACATAATATATTTATACAAACAATCGTTTTAATTTATTCGCTAAAGGAATACTCTGAATTAATCCACATTTCTTTACTTATTTGCTTGATTCCTGTTGAACAGTAATGAATTCTCTCTGCTGTTATATGCTTGACCACTGAGATTATTATTCGTTTGTGCTGTTAATATCAATTATGTACCAAATTTTGGAAATTCTCACAAAACGCTTGCGTATTTATTTTTCGTATATTAAATTAATGTCATTAAGCATCGTTATATCTGCCAGCTTTAATTGTTGCTTATTTAAGATTTTAGACATTTTTGCACGTGCGCTCGTATTTTCGCCAATTGCGATTTTGCCTGATTTTGTGTATAGAAATCCCAATTTGCTTAGTTGTTCTTCATTTCGCCAACCTACGTATATTACGGCACAAACTACTCTCTTTATGACCTGGCAAAGTTTTTCACAAGTTTAATCACAGTTTTTACGATCCAGGACATAAAGCAGGTGAGGTAGTGTCTCATACATTATAATATTTACCTGCTGCCTCTTCTTAGCCACTGCTAGTTGGGACTGTTGCCTTGCAGAAATCCATTCGTCTTATTACATTGGTCATTTGTATGCGGCTTATGTAGAATTAACTGCCCTTTATCATACCCTAAAAACTAAATAACACGCTTAAAACAACGTACACTTCAGCCAATTCTTATAACTCCTATATTATGAAATTTACCAAAAAAGACACCTGCGAAAGTATTATTTGAGAAATATATAAATTGATAGAAATTAAATAAGAACAAGACTCTTGACATGACGTAGCAATTACTGAATAATTCTGCTATTTGTGCTTATAATATTTGGTGTATACTAAGAATGAAATTTTGCCGGACAGTTTGCCGAACATTAAACGTCACTCTTGAGGTTCGGTAAAGTTGGCACAGTGGGCACAAAAGTCCTTTATTTGATTGTGAATATTTATCTTAAAGAGATAAATGGCGATCGAATGTCCTTTGATTTTTTATACCACTTTTTCATCCAATCGAATACGAAATTATGTGAATGGTTCTTCCCACTCTTGCTACGAAAGGAGCCAATCATTTCCGAAGCGCAATGTACTTCTGAAGCGCAATACTGACTAATACGTTGCAATGACTTATGTATTCTATTGGATTTATCCGTTCACTGTCAAATAGAATATATTTGTGCGTGCGTGCGTGCGTTGACTATTACACTTCGTATTATGTCCAATATTAATAATAAAATAATTTATAATAAAAATAAAGACCTTTGTGATAAAATGGTTTCGATATATGTTTCTAAATTATAACCTCGCTTCAACTTACGGTACGTGATTTAGTCAATTTTATCAACTCTATAATAAAGCTAAATATTCCGACAATGTCACTTGTTGCTTATAGAGATCAAGGGGGACAATTCTATTGACGCGATTCGTCTATCCTCCACTAGTTTTTATCTATTCAAATTTGTGCCATTATATGTAATGTTACTGTGATTTCCGCGTTGTTACATTCTCTAATTGTGTGAATAAATTCATTGAAAGGGTACTTAATAAATTTCGTTCTGTAACCAGTCATCTAGTGTAAATGAACAATTTATCCACAAAATGCTATATGTCCACATTTTTACATTTTCCACTTTTTTGGTACACGCTTTTGGATAATATCCAATTTATTAGATACCTTATCACTTTCGTCGCATGCCATGATGTATCCAACTAAAACAGGGGATGTAACGATTCCAGAGTAATGTCCCTTTCCAGTATACACTATATTAAAAATGTGTATTATCCTTGTTTCTAAAAGTGGATATGTAGCGTTTTGCATATAAAAATGTTCAAATATTTGTTACCTAGGATACATGTATACCGCGTTAATAAATTTAAAATTCAACAAATAAATAATAAATGAATATATGCCCCTATTTAACTATAGTGTTTTATTTCCATTGCCTTCAACGCAAGTTAAAGATTTCTTCCCCTGATTGGTTGAAATTTTTACAATTTCGTCAATCAGTCACGGATGTTATGTTAATCTTATTGACCAGAATTATCCCTGACCCATTGTGGTGGTTATCGTTCTTGGCTACTTTCGCAGGTCATCTAACGGCAGTTAACACAATGTTAGCCTCATGGATTGTGTGGAAATAATCACCGATTCACTAACTCTTTAGTAGTTGAGCGCAATGAAATCTCAGCATTTTGTGTCAATTTTTAAAAAAATCGCGATAATTTGTCTATTACTATATTTGTATATTTCTAGCCCTACAAGCAGCGCCCATTTCCATAATCACAATAATGTAGTAAATAGGATTAAATTTTCATATTTAAATTGTTGCGATAAAATCGTATAATTCCATTAACCCATGTGCTCAAATTAACTATTTTTTCATAAATGCGTATTTACATTCTCTCATATACCCATGCTGTTATAGCCCATTGTTGGGCTTTTAGACTTATCCCTATCAGTTGATCGTTAATAGCCCTCTCACGCTTTGCGATTTATCGAACATGTTGGTCAACTTGTTGAAACGTAGTTCAACGTTGCCTTCATAATTATTTTCCAACAAGGTGTCGATTTCTCGAAAACAAATTGTCGAAATTACGTAATACTTGGCACCTGAGAGACGATCTTGCGAGCATCCGTGACCTAGAAAATCAGTAGTTCAGCTTCAACCAGTCAATAGCGAGTAAGAATATCCTGGCCTCGTCATTAGCTGACGCTTCCGATAAATCTTCGCAACAATGTTGACACTTTCGAACCTGCTCGATCTTTCGCGAATTTTCTCGCGATACTGGGGCCAATGTTGCGAGAATTTGTTGGCGCCACTGTTTTTTTTTTCTGCAAGTTGACCAACAAATCGCATAGTGGGCTATCACGGTGTCAGCGGGATTTCCTTAGTGGTGCTAAAACTTTCAACTACCCTTCCGACAAATTGCATAATCAGTTAATTTGCATAATATTCAAAGATAGTACATACAGTAAAATTATATTCATCATAAACCTCGTCTGCTTTCAGCTATACACATTATTACAAAGGTACGCAATGTTTTTTTAGTTCGGCGGATATTTGGAGAGGAGAGATAAATATACAACTTATCCAGGTTTGATTTATAGCAGTTTATTTGGAGTTCATTCTTCTGTGGTTGCGTGTTTTTTTAACATTTCAACACGTGTCCCTCTTGTTTGCGTATCTGAGAGCAGACTTGGTATACACTGCACATGTACGTTAATTTTAACAGGCATGGAGAAATGCGGTTCACCGGCCAAACATACCCAGTTTTTTCCCAAAAGTGTGGCCATTGGCTTTATAGATTAAACATCTTATATGTGGCGGTCGCGTCCAGTAACAGAGTTAATCACCTTCAAAGTGTCCTTTTTAGATATTGAACCGAGAATGTGCATGGCCCACAATTTTTTGGTTTTATATTCCACAGTTTGCCTGTTGACTGAAAACTCCCCCTGCATTACACGCGAGTTAAAACCTTCCCCATGCCTGTCTTATCTAGTTTCTAACTACAAACATAAATAGGTGACTTCGTTGTTTTTACCTTTTATACTTCTGCGCTACCTTATGCATTCTTTCACAACTTTTTACATTTCTTAAGCCCCATACGACATTATTTTTGATACTATATTTCCTGCTGATATTAAATTTTCTCTCGTATATGTGTGTATTTATGCAGTACTTACAATAAGACCGTGCAGAAATGAGGTTTCTGCTGGACATACTCGTGCTATAATTATTTCATTTTAAGCGATTGCAGTAGCTATTGCAAATTGGTTATATATAATACTCCATATGCAATAATAAAAAGTTGTTTGCACCCTCTCAAGTGGAGGGTGTTATTTTTTCAACGCTTGTCTGTTAGTGATCAACTTTAGGTAAAAGTCACGAAAGTTTGTGTAAGGTTGAAAATTGACCAATAACGAGATAATTAGATGTATGTGGTAAAACCCGATCGCTGTCTGGAACCAGGATTGACTTAGATTTTAAAATTGCGTCGGTTGCACCTACAACCAATGATATATTTAAATTAAAAAGAGAATTTCTATACCACCTAAACCATCGGCAATGATGCTACCAGGTGGTTTACACGAATAAAAAAATAATATCTGCAACACCGGTGATTTCTACGCATCATCAAACGCGCGCGGGATTAAATTCATACTATGAAGTCGGCACGAACCAACTTATCCCTGGACCGGAAGGAACTTTAATATTTTTTTAGATCGGGTGAGATGACCAGATGTTTTTTTTCGGCCACGTTAAATTGTGTTACCAATGAAACAATACAGTTACGAGGCTGATAAATCATTAATGCGTTATGCTGAAAGGTTGTGTTCATAGCGAAACACAATCGTAGTTGATGTGACGCAGACACAACAAAATCGACGAACATCGAAAATGTCGCAGTGACTGAGTGACCTTGAAACGTTTTACTATTGACAATAACTACCCGTGCTGCCGCACCAGTGTGACCTTTTCTCGCCAAACCTAAAAATAGTTACGTTTACGATCTACGTTGCGTTCTTTAAAAAATCGAAACTTATCAACAAGTAACTTCTGAAAAATTCTATTGGTTATGATTTATGTCATAGCTTCGAGAGCGCTTCAGTCACCCATTTTGGCTGTCAATACGTCGTCGTTTAATTACATTGATTTCTTCAGCGTCCAATGCATACTTTAGCCATCATTTAGATCATATTGTCGATATGTGTTAATTGTTACTAGTAAAACTTTTCACTGACGCTGCATAGTTAAGAATAATATAGGTTGGAGTTAAATTGGGATTAACTGCAGTAATTATTTTACATAGACGTTTTTACCTAAACTCATAAGTTTCCGGGATTATGGTGTTTATTCGTTGAAATCAGAATAATAAACTTTAACAGACCTCTTCCAAAACCTCGATGCTCCTGTGACTCGGGAACGCGCCCGTTAACGCTGAAACTGTTACGGGGCCACTTAGGTACTTACACTCTTAGCTGTGTTAGTCTATTGTTATATTTTGCCTCTCTTGCCGTGATGGGCAATTATATTTTTTCAGAATGCAGTTACGGGACTTTTTTATAGTGTAGTTAGGGGGTATTTTTTCACGGTGTAGTTACGGGACTTTTTTCTTAACGTAGTTACGGGACATTTTCTCACGGTGTAGTTACGGAATATTTTCTCACGGTGTAGTCACAATATTTTTTCACAGTGTAGTTACGGGACTTTTTCACAGTGTAGTTACAGTACTTGATCGCCGCATGTAACAGACCAACGGCATTTTAAAAGATCAGGCTCGCCCTCAGTCTAAGTTTAAGTCAAAATTGGATAGATTAATACCCATGTTCATATAATATAAGACTACTGCTTTAAAAAATCCGTACATCCGAAAATCTTGTCGGTAACAAGGTCCAAAGTCACACCATTTTAACTAATGTCTTATTGTATGGTATTAGCTAAAAATATCGACGACTGTGGAATATTCGTTGGGGAAGAGGACAACTTTGGTCACATGGTACTAAGTTACTGAAATGAGGTGTATTCTGGGTAGATTAGAAAAAAATGCAAATTTTGTCTGCAACCATTCCAATAAATATTAAAGACAATGTCTGCCGAGGAAAAAACCTGACCCATCATTTTCAGATTATTAACCCAGGGTTTGTCCAGGTAACATAAAAAGGTACATTCACTCTGTTACTAGGTGTATGAAGACTCGTTATGTAGACGCTAAAATCTTCGGGAATTTTCTAGTAGCGATGACGTAATATCGCACTCGAATCCGCGGGATCCTGCATGTTTACTCCAGTTTAAAAGAGGTAAAGTACAACATTGATAGACTGCAAGTATGATCCAATAACAATTTTAAGATATATGTGTATACATAATTATGTATGCATATTGCAAGTGTATGTGTGTGTTTATATTTTATATATATTATGTATTTTTAATGTAATTTATAATTAATATAATTTTTCTATTATATATTCTTTTATATAATATGTGTGTGTATTTTATATATTTATCGACTAAAGTATTTGATCACATTTACACCAAAATATGAAAGAAACCAGATGAAGCTGTCCTTTCAGACAAGTAACAAATATTTTACCCTATGAGCGTGTAAAAAATTATAAGCTTATATAAATAATGAATATTCATTCCCACTCTTGCTGTGCAGATTGAGTTAACACTATCATTGATGTTTAGGGCCAATTAAAAATTAAAGGCTGTAGGCTGTAAAGGCTACGATTGATAAATATAATTCTGTTATAACCGACTGAAATAGCATCAAATAATGTCCATGTAAAATTATAAACTGTGTTAATTCACAATAGATCGAGTTGACTACACGTTGAGGACTGTACTCTACAATAGGCCAATACTTTAGTCGTTAATTATTAGTTTTTGAATGAAAATTACCAATTTTTCATCTGTCGACATCTACTTCGTATATTTGAAGCCGCCCACAGTAAAGTGTTCTTTACAGACGAAATCCAGCGGTTGAGGTGACCATCATTTGCCGTTTTCGTCGTCCAGTTTTTTTCGCAAAATTAACGGTAAAATTAACGTGTAATAATCATGTTTCAGACGTTTGGATCTCCCAGTGATATTTGAGAGAGGACAGCACGTCACGAATTCATGGAGACGTCTCCTTTTGACTCATTGCGCGACAGTTCACCAATGTGCCAACATGACGAACGTATATCCCAGGTTTAGTGACTCGCTTTCTAACATTTCCATCAATAAGACCCTTCAAAATTCAAATAAGACTAAAACAAGCGGTGCTCTAACGCCTCTGCAATTGTTTCTCGGAGGCGTGTACACTTTAATAATAATATTTACCATATTGGGCAATAGTCTAGTTATATTTGCCGTGTTACGATACCGTCGCCTACGCCACAGGACGAACTTCATAATCTTGAGTTTAGCCGCGACAGACATAACTGTAGCCATTCTGGTCATGCCTTTCGCGCTGATTTACGATTTAAAGGGTGAATGGTATTACGGTTGGATATTTTGTTATTTTTTTCGTTCATGCGACGTCATGTGTTGCACAGCTTCGATCCTTCATATGTGCTGTATTGCTTTAGACCGCTTCTGGGCGATTAAAAGTCCGTTGAAATACAAGGAAAAGATGACGAAACGAACTCTTGGGGGGATGATCGCGGGTACGTGGGCGGT
This sequence comes from Epimenia babai, assembly GCA_011762755.2. Classification (NCBI taxonomy): domain Eukaryota; kingdom Metazoa; phylum Mollusca; class Solenogastres; order Cavibelonia; family Epimeniidae; genus Epimenia; species Epimenia babai. The sequence continues at coordinate 14,691 of WURV02154811.1, forward strand.
CAGTGCGGCGATTTCGTTTATTCCTATTTACGCAGGATGGTTTACTAATGACAGCGCGACACTTTACATCGACGATGGCCTATGCGATTTTACAGTGAACAAAATTTACGCGATCTTCTCGGCGGCTACTTCTTTCTTTATCCCATTTTTGCTCATGTCTATCGCGTATGTCTATATCCTACGCATCGCTCGTGCACAGGCTGAGCGCGTGAAGAAACAAGAGGTTGCGATTTGGACTTCGTCGGAAGCGGCAGGGAACGGCAAAGCAATGAAAAGAATAGCTCGTGAACAAAAAGCAGTTCTAACCTTAGGCATGATTATGGGCGTGTTCCTTGTCTGTTGGCTACCGTTTTTTCTCATGTACATCATAATGCCATTCTGCTCGAGCTGTTCCCTCTCCTTTACAGTTTTGTCCCTCATCACGTGGCTTGGCTACGTCAACAGCGTTCTCAACCCGTTCATCTACGCCCTCCTCAACAGGGACTTTCGCAAAGCGTTTAAAAGTATGCTCTCATGTGGGCGTTTTTGAGGTCTTTACGACTCGACCCCCTCGACCACGCACGGACAAAACACCTCGTTCGGGGAAGAGCCTCCACCATCGACATGCATAAACCATTGTCCGTATACGTCTTTACCTGACAAATTAACCGTAGTAATATAGGTAATACACATGGACTCGGAGCCCATGCTTATGTCAGTAAAATCTCCACTAAATACATAGAAAATATAATGTTTTCTACACAACTGTATCGTTAACAATTACTCGCTAACGCCCTTATTATGTCAAGAATTTGAACTTCGGTACCATTTGCCGAAGGGAGTATCACAAGTCTATTGATATTATCTAAATATTGTGCTGTACATTATGGGGAGACTTTTCGAAAAGATTCAATAATCGACATATTGGTTGCAGGTTTTTCCGCATCATGTGCATTACATCCAATATCAATCCCCCTCGAGGAATTGGTTTTATTTAGTACGATGTATTTTGTACTATACAGACTGTATAAGTATGGTTTGGCATCTCCAAACATGGTCGTGCTGGATCTGTTCGCCATCGAAGTATTAGTTTATACTTACTATTTATTGTTGTTTATCATTATTATCATCATTGTTTATAATTTCGTATACCCCGAAGGGTTAATCTAATAAATTGAATTGATACCGTTCCATGTACATGGCATGCCAGGAAGAGCAGGGAGCAATGGTGGCGGCGGAACCAGGATGTCGCGTTAGAGGTTGCCTACCCACAGTCAATATACAAAGATGACCAACATATCTTCATGTTGGTACGACGAAAATTGTTCCAATTTGTTTCTGTGCCGCTAATATCAAAAGGAATAGAGAAATGCAAAAGCCGTACGCATGAATCATCATGGAGCTTATGGTAGCGTCCTTTTACGGGAAACCGGATCTGTGGTCGTTTTATAATTGATGGAAATGGCAATGTAAATTTGAAATTACTTCGACATCAAAGATTTGGTGATACCTTGATTACATGTGGATTACATATGCATCAACACATGCTTTCTATGTACTAATGAATAAAAGAACAGATACTGCGCGTTTTCAATAGTGACACAAATATCTCAAATAGACATTCGTTCTCCTAGTTTTGTTCACAACTCAATATTCCCATGACTCTGTCATCATCTTCAAAAGAAAACAATAAAATCCGCAGACACTGTAACCCACACACACTATAAGAACATAGAAACATAATTATTTTAATAGTGCATTTACATTATCCGATTTTTTCGGCTCCCGCTCTCGCTCCCGCCCCCGCCGCCGTCTTTCATGAAAATTAAAACGGATCCGTTTTGAAATTTGGGCGAGTTCTAAATTTGTTGGGAGCGGTAGCGAGAGCGGGAGCATCAACCAATGAACGAACGGTGTCGTTCACGTGATCAGTGTCGTTCACGTGATATTCGCCCTAGCAACACATTTTTTTTCACAAGATGGCGCCGCG
>WURV02154822.1:0-16659 GCA_011762755.2 Epimenia babai
TTTCCCATCCAAATTATACTGGCGGCCGATCGCCGTGAATAACTGAAGAAGGGGTAGCACCCTCAAACTCCACCCTCGACTTATAGGCCGGTCAAGAGCGAAACCACGATTTCGTCGGCCAAAGTTAGGGGGTCGACTTATAAGCGGAGCGACTTACAGGAGAGTATATACGGTAATTTACGACGATGAATAGGTTTGTCGCACGAACAATACTGCCTGATTTTTGTCCTGGCATAATTTGACGTTAACACCTGATTTATGCGGATTTAGAGTCTCAACTTTCCCCATAAAGACGCGCTTCTAACCACTGTACCACTGGCGCCAACAATACTCCGTAAATGTTTTATAGGCTTACGTACCCATAAGTTTAAGGAAGGAAAACCGACAATAAACAATTTTAGACTTAGCGTTGCGATTGTTTATACCGGTAAATTCTATCGGCGTTTTGTTGTGCCGACACCAGCTGATGACCTTTAATGCGGAACTTCACGGTGGTTTTTCGACTCGTTCGTGCCAGTGGTTTCTGCTAAGGTTGATATTAACTGTTGAGTCTGACATTTACCGACTTCCGTAGAAAGCAGATGGCTCTTTAGAACGTCATGCCGTTACGTGAGCAGAGTTTTTCATAAAAACAAATGTAGAGCGTACTTGCGGATTAAATTAAGAAACAAAAACAAGTAATTGTTGATTTTGGTTACGTGAGGATCGAAACAAGAAAATAATCGGTCTGTGAGAGTCAGGGGAAGAAAGGAGGATCTCAATAAAATGGATAAATTGATGAGGATGTTCTTCATGGTGATAGGTGGGTAGGAAAGTGGTTAGTGAAGATGAATAAATAAGTTATTGATAAGAATAGGTGAATGATGCAGTTGTTAGTGCGGATGAGTGGATAAGTTGTTAGTGAAATAAGTGGAGTGAGTTGTTAGTGATAGACATGAATCGTGAGTGACAGAAATATAGCAAAAACTCGATAGATACATCTTTAGTAAAAACAGAAACATGAACGATTTGTTAACAGGGACATTGGGTCATGTGGATTCATAAGATGCTAACTACGGATTAATACAATGATAATTAAAATGACTGATGTGATAACACTGTGCAGTTCAACTTCATTCTGTTATGCGCGTAATGATGGACATACCAAAATAGTTACAGACCACGCCTTGGGGCAGTAAGATATTTTTATTTTGTGCATATCATCTATGACACAGTTAATCTAGCAACGTTACTGTGGTTACATAAGTCGCGCCTTTTTTGGGTGCCTCTACCTGGGGAGGAATGCCAGAGACAGAGCGAGACTACGGTGCTGAGTTCTCGTAGACGCCCTTTGCGCAAGTCTGCGCGAAAATAACTAGCTAAATAAACTATTGTCTGCACAAAATACCGAAATATTATTAGTAGTAAATGTCTAATCCGTCTTATCTAGACACAATTTATTATTCGGACCAAACATTCAAAACATACAAAATACGTAATAAATTGGACTTTTGAAGTGAGTAGAGGAAAAATCATAAATTTACCTCGATTTTCATTTGGACTGGTCGTGATACGTTCTGATTTTATTGGTTGGTATCAGACTTGTCTACCGCATGAATTTCACGTGACCATCTGAAAATATAGTTGATATTGCGATAGAATTCGTTAATGCACTAACCCGCATTTTACATTAGCTACACGGTGTAAGTTAAATTGCACTAACGCAATTTTTTATGATCCTGATTATTGATTGGTTGATTAGTGCATCTATCAACGACGTGAACCGCCCAATCTCTGTGCGTTTTGACGTAGAAATCTCCGATATAGAGCTGCCAATCACATGGAAACATAGCTATTGCGCATTAATTTATAGTATGTGAAGATCGAATAATTGTTTGGTCGAATAGAACCAACATCGAAGATAAATGAGAAATAGTAAAATACATTGGATATAGTTGAGAAAGAATGTAAGTATTTTAATAGAATAGAGGCTATAGGTGAAGCTTTAGAATGGAGATTGTAGTTAAACTGTATGATTAGCTTGTTACCGACTCAAGGTTCCATTTCGTTAATGTACTATATCATATTAATCAATTAACCGTTTTTAGTTTGTGATAGCCAACGCGCCCGAACATGCCATTGCCTATTGTTCAACGTGTTACATACAAGCTGTTAGCATTTTGAATATATCAGCGAAAACGCGTATTCACGTGATATTTAATGCCATGTGCGAAATTATGTTATAATAATTTTAAATACCCTCGTATAGTAAAGCGTACGTTACGATCGGCTATTAGGTTTGCAACTTTTTTATCATGACGTTACGACGCTCATTATCAAACGCGATTCCCATCCTTGGTATGTATTTTAGAATTTATTGCAAATCAAGGGTAGGTAATAAACATGTGTATTTTATGTTGGACGAGACGAATAGATTTTATTAACGTATATCACGTTACTGAATTGGAAGCATCGATAACGCACTGACCACTTGAATTCGTTGTGGAAGGCCGCGCGATAGCACGATATATCCACACATTCACCCCACACCTACCCGCACTTCCCCATCGCTATTATAGGCCGATAGGTTAAATATAAGTTAGAACCCGGGGATCATACGTCAGAGAACTTTACCACGACCCATTTATCAATATCTTAATATATTATATGGAAATGTGGGTTGTTGCTAGAGCGAAAAACCTGACATTGTATTTAAAAAATCAGAATGTTCATTGAATCAAAATCGAATTCCAGATAATTTAGACGCCGCTCGTTAATTAAATCACACAATTTAAAGAAAACTATTCAAATTCATGAGTCATTAAACACTTAAAAAACGAGCCATACCGCGTGAGATTTAGCATGCCAACCGAGCCTATACATTATAAATGTACATTACATATACACGCTAATACAGTCCACATACCTAAAAAACGATTACACAATATACACTACTCAAAATTATTTAGGGATCATCCATATAATGTATAAAATGTATATAAGGGTAATCACTTGTTGTATACAAGCTGTTATTGTAATCTGATATGTCATAAACATGCGAGTATCAATTCTGTAACAATTGGCTCACCCCGGTTATGCAAGCCAATGCCATTGTGTATATCCCACGTTTTACACTTCATTATTAAATATTTACTCCTGTCTGTTTTTTCTGTTTTTTTTTTTTTTGTTTTTCCTGTCATTTTTTCTGGAATTCTTCACCCTTTTTGGCGATTTGGTGTGTCTCCTGTTTCAATAATTGCCTCCTGTACAACAACGCCGCCACATCAGTGGTGTTAACATCGCCAGAATAACGGGCACGCTGCCGGCGGGTATGCGTCAGCGTGGCGAGGCTGAAGAATTGAATGTGTCTCAAAGTGTAATCTTCCGAGCACGGACACAGACACAATACTAGAAGAGTGGAACAGCCAGTAGAAATTCCAGTGGTGGCCGTCCAAAGGTCACAACTGCCGTCCAGGACACATCTGTTACCACCGCTGCTCTCCGAAATAACACTATCACCGTCACAACACCCCAGCGAAACTTCCGTGGCGGATCGGGAGTTCGGGTTTCCACACAACCCATCCGCAATACACTCCGCTGTTCAGAATAACTCCAAGCAATACGCGTATCGTTGACTCGTGACGAATCAGACTTGAATGGTGCGAAGAGCATGTCACATGGGTGCAACGTCAGTCAAACCAACGTTAGTCACTGATGTGTTTCGGTACTGTTTAGACTTTACAGACGTTTAGACTTGACAGACGTTTAGACTTTACGTGTAACGAGTGCGGCGATGTCCAAGTGAGCGATATTCTGATGCCACAGTGGTTGAACATGACCGATCTGGCCAAGCCTCCATAATTGGTTGGGGCGGCATCATGTCGCAGCCGCGTACATCTCTCCATGTCGTCGATATGAGTCCCTCAGGGACGAGTCCATCGAGGGAATAGCGGCCCACCAGATCTGCTGACCCCAATCTTACACGACATGCATGGGACACGCTCCAGACTCTGTCATATCAGCCAGAAACAACCCACCTGTAACACCCCAACAGCCTCGACAGGCCGTCATCGAGGCTTGTGACCAGATCCCATACAAAACTTTCTTTCAGTAACCCATAGAGAGCATGTGGTAACGCTGCCTGACTGATACAGTGGGGGAGGTCACACATGTTACTGATGCGATGTTTTGTTCCAATTAACAATTGGGATTATCACATGGATTCTTTTTTTACTTTTTGGTGAAAATCTGTGTCACCCTCAAATCGTGAAAATGTCCGAATTTACGTCATGATTGACACCTGCATTCTATAGAGAATATTTCATATTTATCAAGATGATATAATACACTTAGGTGCATATATTTTCTATCAAATATATGGATGATCCCATCCCTAATTAATCTTGAGTATAGTACATTATATATACACGACTATATAATATACACTAAATATGCACGATTATACAAACACATTACAGATACACGATTACACAATATACCTTACAGATACACGATTACACAATATACATTACCGAACACATAACCGATACACGATTACACAATATACATTACCGAACACATTACCGATACACGATTACACAATATACATTACCGAACACATTACAGATACACGATTACACAATATACATTACCGAACACATTACCGATACACGATTACACAATATACATTACATCTACATTATAGAATTGACGCGATTGTACAGTACGCCTTACGAATACACAAAAACACAATATACTATACATATACACGATTACAGAATATACACTAAGTATATCTGATTATACCATACACATTACTTATAAGCGATTATGCAAGATACATTATATATGCGCCATTATACAATATATATTGCATATGCAATACTATACATTGTACATTTCATCGCAAACCGCACTATTTTATATATGAATTCCTATTACAATAACTGAAATTGGACGCGCTAAGCGACATCTGAGAGATTCTAAGCGATCACGTGACTCTTAGACCGATACGTCATCTTACTGCTATGTCTCACGTTCATCGGTGTGGGTGTCGGGCAGAACATCGAAACACACGTGATTTTACTAACTGAAGTTTACTTTGTTATAACACAGACAAATCGATTTTTTGTTCAACATAATAGCGCCATCGATTGCGTGATTAATAGGCCGACATGGTTTTACCTCGATATGGGCTCACAGAGCGTTTTAAAAATGCAAAAACCACGCGTTCAAACTAAACAAACATGCATGGTAAAAGTAACTTATTATGATATATCGAATTTTCTAGATGATTATTGCCATTGCCCTAGTCTAATGTGGTCACCATGGACAGTATTCAGAGAGCGATATGATGCCAATGATTACTCTCATAATGAAATAATAATAATGATTCATTTGTTTTGGAGGCGCCCTAATAACTAGTAAGTCTCTAAGACGCCTAAATAATACAAGAAATTCACAAAATAATACGGGAAATTCCAAATAGTAATAGGGGAAATTCGAATAATACAGGAAATTCACATTATAATACAGAAAATTAACATAATAATACAGGAAATTCACATAATAACACAGGAAATTCACATAATAATGCGAGAAGTCAACATAATATGGGCAATTCACCTACTAATACTAGAAACTCGTGTAATGAATATTAGCTCACGGTAAATATCAGTCTAGCTTTTAATTAGTCTATAATATCAACAAATTCGAGAGTAACACCGTTTTAATCACATCGAGAATGTACTCCACGAGTTTGTCTGTACAAGGAATGAGCTTTCTAAATAAGCCACACATTTATTATATCTGCGAAAGCTCGCGTAAGATATATCCGACTTGGTCTAAAACGGTGTCACGCACTTTTGGTTGATATTAATAGTTATCGGATTTTTAAACGTCCCCTAAAAGTAGATTTGTAGTAGACCTTGATATAGGACAAGTTTAATCTATATATAACGAGTTCATGAGATATTTATGTAAGGTCATGGCGTCTTTAAAATAACTAATAACAACTCTACAGTGATCATGTAACATTTAAGAATCAAATGTGTGATATATGTAACAGATAACGCGGTTTACAGACGGACACGGTTTCATGGAATCCACAGATAGATGTGGGCTGTATCACTCGCGGCGATACACCGTTTGAATAGGGTCATATTTAGTCTATTGTGAACCGATGACTAACGGAGTCAATGAGAACGAGTCGTTGGATGGTGTCGTCAGAGGACAGTTCGCGTACACGGACTTGTTCACCTTGGTTACGGCGGGAGCTATTGTGATCACGATTACCGTGGTCGTGCTGGTTCTCAGGTATCACATCCGGTGGACTGTTAAATGTCCGAGCGATGAACGCATTGACGGAAAGACGATCATCATCACTGGTGAGATATACATGTGGACTCATACATATTTATAACAGTAGAAATTAGAAATCGGCTGGGATTCACTGGTTATCAAGGGTATTAGCTGCCCTTTACAAAACAAGGCCGAGTCAACTGAGATCAACACGACAGACAGGGGCGCTTAATTAATGATGTCAGCGGGATACTAGACCATCCGAATCACACCCACGTCTAAGGTAGGAAGCCCTTGAGTAAAAAACCGTAAAGGCTATCCAGCCCGGATATAAGACGCCAGAAAACGCCACTGGTAGTATATCATTTACCTGTGTGTTTTAGGACAAAAAGCGCCTTAAACTTCGTTTGCCTATGGAGGTCTGGGTAGTCCCTGAGTGTGCTATGTAAGGCCGTCTTGCCCCTGACGTGGCTGTACTTCAGTTAGTCTCCACGGCGCATCTCTGCCCAGACTCCACATGGGGTTTTCACCGCGGTGCTTCTCTCCACCCCTTATAACCAAGACTCGTCCGTTTGTCCCGTTAACCACCGAGGCTAGCATTGTAAAGGGCCAGGAGTGGCCCACGCAACTATTACCTGGATAATCAAGCTATTTCTAAATAGCGAACTACCTACTTAGCCAGCGACCGGCCACTGCCTGGCAGTGTATAGGCCGAAGAAATCTTTTCTCATTGAACACTCTCATCGAACTCATTAAGTGATTCAAATATATCATTTGGATTGCTGTAATTTATCATAGTTATTAAGTATAAAGTATGCGTACAATACATACTTTATCGTTACACCCATGCCAAATTGTAAGAGTGGAAATTATCACGTGTCGTATATTTCGCGAATCGAACCAATTTTCTTTGTGAGGCGCCAGTTCCGGATTGGGGCGAGCCACGGCGCTGGAGCTCGCTCGGCGCGGCGGTCGGGTCGTGCTGGCTGGTCGCAACGAGAAAAAGACGGAAGCCGTAGCGCGCCAGATCCGATCGAAATCGAGCAACCCGAATGTGTTCGCGATGCGACTCGATCTCGCGTCATTAGCGAGCGTCCGCGAGTTCGTCCACGAGTTTCAGCGCGCTGAACCGAGATTACACATTCTCATCAACAACGCCGGTGAGTCTGTACCAAACTGACCGGCTTATAGCTTGGTCCGCGCTTAACTAATTAACAATTCAGTTCGTATCCAACTGACCAAATAACGGCTATGTCCGCACTCAACTAACTAGGTAACAGATCAGTTGGTACCGAACTGACCAGGTAATTTCCCAGTCCATGCCGAAGTAACCAGTTAATAACACACTACGTACGTACCTAGCTAATCAGGTAATTGCCCACTTTGCGTCAAATCTGTTATAGCTAACTCCGTGTCTCCATACAGTTGACACCACACAGAATACACTACATTGCAGTATATAAACGACGGTACATAAATGATATATCGCAGCATACATGGGGCCAAGAGCAACAACAGAAGATGGTCTCGAGCGAAGTTTCGGGGTGAACTACCTCGGCCACTTCTATTTGACGTACCTTCTCGTCGATCGTCTCAAGTTGAATGCCCCGAGTCGCATCATTAACGTCGTGTCAGACTCGATCACGCAGGCACGCCTTGACCTAGATGATTTACAGTTCGCCGGTCCGTACAATATCTACGCCGCGTACGCCCGCAGTAAACTGTGTTTAGCGTTGATGACCCTTCGTTTACATCGCAAGTACATCTACGACACCGTGGCCTGCATCGGCATCCACCCAGGTTCGTGACGTTACTGCCCATTCACACACAGTGCACACCGATAGACCCCTGACACACCGATAGACCTCTGACTGACGGCGATAAACCTCTGATAGACCTCTGAAAGACACTGACAAACCTCTGATAGACACTGATAGACGTCGGACACGCTGAGACCTTTAATACGGTGCATCAGAGACTGTAAATGATCAACCATTCACGAAAGATTCGATATTATTTGCCTATAGTGTTCACTGATGAAACTGAATCAAGTCAACTTCCCAATGTTGTGTATTGTGTAATGTTTTTCGGTATAGGGTATGAATCTATGTGTTATTTAAGAGTAAGATGAGGATAACGCCGGGCCACTATTGGCCCTTTAGAAAGCTAGCCTATGGTTAACGTGACAAATGGATGAGCCCCAGCTATAAGAATGGGGTAACACTTTAGTGAAAAAACATGGAGTCTGGGCTGAGCTGACAGATGCCCTTCGTCCATTCACACCACTGGTCAAAACACCTACAGATGGCTGAGATATGTCGGACAGTCCACGAAGTCTATAATAGTTGATGAGTATTTATAATGGGATGACGAGATAACGGAGAGCATCATACGAGCATCGAGAGAGCAAGAGGAGACATAGCCACGTCAGAGGAAAGGAACCCACACACAATCACACTGTCAGGTCTATCCACACCCCACCCCCACCCCCAATCACAGATGGGGTCTTAGTGCATGAAAACGCATGGGAATTATACTAAATAGAGCGCGAATCGATCCAGGGTCAAACGATCTAATCATTACGCAAACTGCACACGAGGCATCCATCTGGTCACTCCTTGATCAAAGAGCTCATGTTATTTCCATAAGTTTGGTGAAATCTGTCTCAAAATTTTTATGATTTCCCACAATGCAACTTTGAAACATCATGAAATACGATGAATGACTCTTGTTCTGTTACTTATATTATACAAGTTAGATGTCCAGTTACGCTTCATGTCGCCAGGGGCGGTGAACACGGATCTAATGCGCCATTGGCCAGGCGTCACCGGGAGTGTATTACGCCTCCTCGCGCGTCTCCTGTTCAAGTCGCCGACCGACGGTTGCCAGTCTATCGTACACTGCGCCGTCGCCAGCGACGCGCCGACCCAGTTCTCGGGAACATTAGTGCGTGACTGCGCGCCGATGGTCGCCACAGACCGAACTAAAGATCGCGATCTGCAGGACCGATTGTGGCAGACGAGCTTGCGCCTGTGTGGTGTTGACGAGAGCACGATGGCCGATGAAACGTGACTTATAGTAAGGTGTGACCATCTACTGTGACTGTATCATCGTGTCATATCTACAGATTCTAGCAATACATCTGCAACAAGTGTTTAAACTGTTTTATCGTTTGGTGCTACTAGAAACGTCTGTCGACGCCACACAAATCAATCAATGTATAGATACAGAGGTGGATCGGCAGTAACTTAGTAGTTAACTTGAGCCGAAACATTCTAAACAAGGGCAGTAACTGTTTACATACATTTAATTAAATGAAGTTGCCTAACTTTACAACGTAGAAAGTTTTGTAAATTATAAACGTCAAATTTAAGAAGTGTTCGATTAAAGAGTTCCCATTGAAAGTTCTTGCAACTTTGTTGACTAAGTTTGTCTTTATGGATATAGAGACTAAAACTCATGAGGGTCATGTGGGGTGTGAGAGTGTTCTGTAATGCTCTCACTGACCTTTTAATGCTATGACCTTTGTGTGACATTCGTACTAACGAATCAACACAGAGAGTTAATCACCATCACTCTACCTGGTTTCATCAACACCGGCGCCATAATCCAATTTATTGGCACCTGGTCATTTGCTTTAAATGACAGATAACTCCATAGAAGATATGGATCACCACGCGGTACACCAATGTACAGAGTAAAAATATTGCATCTACTGGGCTTTCTGAATCAACTGGTACACCGGTGTACATAATGCCTTGCTGGATCATTATGCGGTACACCAGTGTACAGAGTTAAGATATTGCCTCTGTTGGCCTGTCTGATCATCAAGTGGTACACCAGTGCACATAATGCCTTGCTGGATCATTATGCGGTACACCAGTGTACAGAGTTAAGATACTGCCTCTGTTGGCCTGTCTGATCATCAAGTGGTACACCGCCAGTGTATATATGTGTGTAATTATAGGCCGATTACCATGGTGAGTGTGTGGGCCTTTGGCCCTGGACAAAGCTTGCTTATTAATGTGGTTAACACGATAATTTGATTAGCCTCACTTATAAGGGGTGGAGTGAAACACCTAGTCTGATAAACCCACCAAGTCTGGCCAGAGCATTTTCTTTTTTCCACTCACACCACTGGGTCCAAACATCTACATACGGGTAACATATATCAGACACATCGCTAAGTCTGTCAAAAGTTGAAGGTTATTGACAATGGGATGACGATATAGCGGGGAGATAAGCGACAAAGACACCATATAGAGAACATCTGATGCCCGGCAAATGTCAGCGGGGAAAAGCCCCAACAGAACCACACTGCAAGGGCTACCTAGACCCCGATGGGCAAGGGGTTTGAGGCATTTTCAGCCACAGGTAGTAGTACACTGGTTAGAGCGGGAATTGAACCAATGATCTCTGAATTCAAAGTCAAATCTCCGAACAGTGTAGCCACTACACCAGTGTATGGTGTAATTTACAGTCACCGTGAACAATTTACATTATTATAATATAATCTACTACACCAATTTACATGAAAATGAACCAACTCGAACAGAATGGCAAGTAATCAATACATCATGTGACATTGTACCACATCGCGTCACACAACCTCATCTTGTGTACCACATCGCGTCACACAACCTCATCTTGTGTACCACATCGCGTCACTCAACCTCATCTTGTGTACCACATCGCGTCACTCAACCTCATCTTGTGTACCACATCGCGTCACTCAACCTCATCTCGTGTACCACATCGCGTCACTCAACCTCATCTTGCTCCAGACTTCATTTTCGTAGATACATCTCTACGATTCGGCACGGTCATGTTGACCTCATTATTTACGGTCCATGAACCCAAGCTGTCGTACGCGTAGTAATCCATCGGGTATGTCGTCTGCCAATCTACACGATTCAGCGCCACTGACAGCTGAAAAAAAGTTCCCGAAATCCTGAAGTGCTAAATGTGCAGAGTTGGTGATAAATGCCGGTCTGAGGATTCTACAGAGAAACTGAGAGGACGATTTTAGATACATCCAGGGAGAGTAGGGTGGTAGCGTCATTCTACAAACTACAGCCTCAATTCAAAAACAATTCATCATAAATTCATTGTGAATTCTTTATTAATTCATCATGAATTCATCATAAATTCGCAATAGATTCAACATAAATTCATCACAAATTCATCATAACGTAAACAAACATTAGACATGGAAGTCCAAGTCTGTTATCAGGAAATTCTTCAACAAGTCACGGAGTAAACAAAAGTTGGGTGCATTTCTTATTTTTTAGTCACCGACGTCATGTGACGTGGTGTAATACATGATAGCAATGGTGCCACGAGGATCCCAAGATGCTTAACTGATAGACGATGTTCATAGGGTGGCAGGTACGGGGTTATTATACCAACTCATTCAACGCATCCATTATGAAACAGCTACACCAACTTATTCAATACATCCATTACGAAACAGCTACACCAACTTATAGACCACATCCACATCCATTATGAAACAGCTACACCAACTGATAGAACATATCGATTATGAAGCAGTTACAGGGGTTGGTTCACCAACGCATAAAGCATATCGATTATGAAACAGTTACAGGGGTTGGTTCACCAACTCATAAAGCCTATCGATTATGAAACAGTTACAGGGGTTGGTTCACCTACTCATAAAGCATATCGATTCTGAAACAGCTACAGGGGTTGGTTCACCGACTCATAAAGCATATCGATTATGAAACAGCTACAGGGGTTGTTTCACCAACTCGCAGGACATATCGGTTATGAAATGGAGAAAAGGGGGGGATCATGAATAATCACTTAGTGGCTGACACGTGGACCCACTGTGCATGAGATCTTGGGTCCAAGTTCTGGTTTAGACAATCTGGTTTAGACAAGATACTATGGTCTATTTCCGTGGTATAATATGGGAATGGTGCACAATTATTTAGGGTATGTTATGGAAATTTTACGTTGTTGAAACGCTATGCGGTGAAAAGGACATGTTACGCCAAGGGTATACTGTGGAGAGGGTATGATTGGAAAGGGTATGTCATGAAAGTGGTATTCTGTGGTAAATGTGGTAAGGTTATGATATAAAAAGGTATGTGATTAAAATGGTATTTTGTAGTAAATGTGAAAGGGGTATGATGCAGAAATGTTATATTGTGAAAAGATTATGCCACCAAAAGGATATGCTGCAGACAAAATAAATAGTTATTATAAACGACAGAACTACAATAAAATACAGAAACAAGTCAAATTCTGGGAATAGTATGATATAAGTAGCCATATTAGTCTTTTAGTGGGAGAAAATGAGGTAACTCCTTTTGAGACCGAATGAATTTATTCATAAATGTTTACGGCTAAATCAAATTCGTCTCAAAAGGTGTTACCCGTGCATTTTCTCTAGAAATAGTGATTACCTCGTAGGGAGTGAGTAGTGGTTTGTCAAAACATGACCCCCAATCTATGGAGAGACGAGGGCAGGCAACCTGGACCCAGCTAAACAAACATTTCAGCGAGACACATTAAAGTTCACATTCCAAAAATTCTCGTCTAACTGTATCCCAGAAAATAACTTACAGACATCACCTAACAAGGGAGCGAATCCAGCGAACACCACAACTGATTTTGTCTGGAAGTGTATTTTATTTTTTACTGGATATTATCATTATCTATTATAATGATGAAGTTGTCATGACAAAAGTATTCGGGTAATTTGAAATCATGGATACATATTTACCTTCCATTTCCACATGCTCACTGGAAATTTACTTCATCAATGACATTATAGTTCATTTGTCCATTAATCCGAATCGGGTCATAACATAGAGAATCTAAACAGTTATCTGCCCTTTATGCCTTTCATGATTATTTCAATAAATTTCACTCAGACTTCAGACTGTGTCAAAGAGTTGGATGAGAGAAGCTCACTGGAACATTCACTCGTGTAAATCAATGCGAATATTTACAACTTACGCATCAATGTCCGAAAACAGTTTCAGTTTGTCTGGGAAGATCTCCGATAGCAGTACCGTAATACATTGCCTCCCTTTGTTCTTGATTGTTGTCTGTATATTCTAGAATATACATAACATGAAAACTGCATTTTCACTGTTTTATGTATCACAGTACAGTCTAGCGCCGTTAGTCCGACCGGCGATGACAGCCAGCAGCGAACTGTCGTCTGTTTCGATGTTTTGAAACGTTTCGTCTGTTTCGCTAGACGAACGAACTGGTGAATAAACTTGAATTGATGAGTTGTAAAGTTGATGTGCTTCTTTATATCTGATTGGGTAATAACTAATAAGGTACCCGGTTAGTGACTGACATTCTGTACTGAACACAATACTAAATAAAAGCTTATCTTGAAACAACGGCGATTTGCCGCGGTCATAACAAGACACACTGAGTACCTCTGTGAGGTCAGCCGGTGCATCATTCAACTGTCCAAACCTTTTGCCGACTCCCAATTGAAGTGAAAATTGCTAATTGCTCTGTAAACATTGGCTGGTGTTTAGAATGCTGGAATGAAAAATAAAGTTTTAACAACCATTTGTGCCAATTCATTTCATTCGGAGTTGGAATCACGGATATCTGAAGTGATGAGCACAAATAAGGGGAATTCTGTTCCGTACAAAGATGCCGGCCGGAGCACTCGCTATTCTGGAGCACCAGTCACGGGACTAACCAGCGCTAGACTGTATCTTATTCAGTGTCTGCTTATTGTATTCACTGGAACTTAACAAAACTAGAATTGGGGGCGAAACTTGGATTCTGTAATAAAATTACTTGCAGATGTCAGTCTTTATGATATGGGAGTTAACTCCACCATGCATTTTTCATGGTCTTTATAAATAATTTCCCTGACGTGGTATTACGCCTGCACATATAAATATTTAACACCCATTTGAGAACAAACTGGTACTTGTTAGTCTGGATATCACGTGAGCTGTATACACAGATACATGTAGGAAGGATGGTGAATTATAAATTGAAAGGGTGATTTTTGCAGCGTTTTCTATATTAACAGTCCTACCAAAGGTCAAGGCTTTTTCTGTGTATTTCTCTCCAGTGACAACCACAATACCTACCCCCTACCTTTACTTTGACAATAGTGTTGACGAGGTTGTTGAGCAAACACCACATTGTCTACATTAAATTGGCCAAATTTTATTTGAGCAGAATTCTTGAAAACCAACTACAGATGGGAGCATTACAAATCACCCCGCACGACCTACATGTGTTACAAATCATACTACATGACCTACATGTGCTACAAATCACCCAGCACGACCTACATGTGTTACAAATCATATTACATGACCTACATGTGTTACAAATCATATTACATGACCTACATGTGTTACAAATCACCCAGCATGACCTACATGTGTTAAAAATCATATTACATGACCTACATGTGTTAGAAATCACCCAGCACGACCTACATGTGTTACAAATCATATTACATGACCTACGTGTGTTACAAATGACACATACGTGTGATATCAATCATACTACATGACCTACATCAGAGGTCTACTCACCTCCAGAACTTTGGGTGAACCTTGTCGGCCTAATGTACCTAGTATAAGGCCAAATGTCTTGGCAGAACTGGCCTTATGGATAGCTTGCTTTCGGATTTCACGCATTTGTTCATGTGCATAATACTCCTGGGAGAAGATCTTAGAATATGGATCATATCTGTGAAGAGAAATGAAAACGTGCATCAGAAAAATGGACAAAGATCTGTGTCATGTAACTGAATGATCTGAATGCATGAAATATTATTATATTACACATCATTGCTGACATAGTTTAGTACGGGAGCCATAGTAAAATGATGATGACGTGGTCTGAACTGCAGAGACAAAATGTCAATAGCCTTATTGTTAACTATGGAATGACCCAAACCCAAATTTTCGCCCCTATGTGGAGTGTGTAACAGTGTGTTTCATAAAGTGGATGTAAATTGGTGCGTCATCGATCTGGCCAATAAATGTCAGTCACACTTTACAATATGGGTCACCATGCCAGTAGATGTCACACTTTACAATATTGGGTCACCATGCCAGTAGATATTGGGTCACCATGCCAGTAGATGTCACACTTTACAATATTGGGTCACCATGCCAGTAGATGTCACACTTTACAATATTGGGTCACCATGTCAGTAGATGTCACACTACAATATTGTGTCAGCATGCCAGTAGATGTCACACTTTACAATATTGTGTCACCATGCCAGTAGATGTCATACATTACAATATTGGGTCACCATGCCAGTAGATGTCACACTACAATATTGTGTCAGCATGCCAGTAGATGTCACACTCAACAATATTGGGTCACCATGCCAGTAGATGCCACACTATACAATATTGGGTCCCCATGCCAGTAGATGTCACACTTTACAATATTGTGTCACCATGCCAGTAGATGTCAGACGCACTTTACAATACAGTGTCATTATACCAATATTTACAATACCTCCCTTAAAAATTTTAAGTAACATAGTGATAACTACGTGGAAAATTCCTTTGCTTTGCAAATTTAAGCTCGCAAGCTCTGGGAGAGTCACGTTTCTAACCCTCTGCACCACCGGTGCTGACAGTTACTGCTGTGATCTAACAGTGATGAGCTCTCATGGAGTTCACCCTGATCTAACAGTGATGAGCTCTCATGGAGTTCACCCTGATCTAACAGTGATGAGCTCTCATGGAGTTCACCCTGAACTGTTCATGGTTCACCCACCTGAAGGCCTTTAATGCAGGGTTGGCGATCATAGCCGACTCTAAATGGAACCTTCCGTCACCGAGATATCTGATAATGACACACGATATGACAGATCATGGCTGACTCTAAATGGAACCTTCCGTCACTGAGATATCTGATAATGACACACGATATGACAGATCATGGCTGACTCTAAATGGAACCTTCTGTCATCGAGATAACTGATAATGACACACGATATGACAGATCATAGCCGACTCTAAATGGAACCTTCCGTCACAGAGATAACTGATAATGACACACGATATGACAGATCATAGCCGACTCTAAATGGAACCTTCCGTCACAGAAATAACTGATAATGACACACGATATGACAGATCATAGCCGACTCTAAATGGAACCTTCCGTCAACGAGATAACTGATAATGACACACGATATGACAGATCATAGCTGACTCTAAATGGAACCTTCCGTCACCGAGATATCTGATAATGACACACGATATGACAGATCATAGCTGACTCTAAATGGAACCTTCCGTCACCGAGATATCTGATAATGACACACGATATGACAGATCATAGCTGACTCTAAATGGAACCTTCCGTCACCGAGATATCTGATAATGA